>SNQJ01S0024492.1:64979-81698 GCA_010110895.2 Picea sitchensis | reverse complement strand
CATACTTTGACTATGAAGATGTCGAAGAGGGAAAGAATGTCAAGAATGCTGTCACAAGATTGAAAGGACATGCAACATTGTGGTGGGATGAACTACAAGGCTGACAGATGCTGCAAGGGTAAGCAAAAGATCAAAAGCTGGGACATAATGATTGTGAAGATGAAAGCAAAATTCATCCCCAGAGACTATCAGATTACTCTGTTTCGAAGGATGTAGAACCTGAGATAGAAGCTGATGTCAGTGAAAGAATAAACTGAAGAATTCTACAAACTGAACATCAGGGCAGGTCATCGGGAAAGCGATGATGAAAAAGTTGTCAGATACATGAATGGCCTGAGATACGATATCCAGGATGAGATGAGAATGTTAACCTTCCGAACGGTGGAAGATGCTTATCAATTGGATCTGAAAGCTGAAGAGAAGTTGAGCCATAAGCAGAGTCAAAGGGGCCGAGGCAGAAGTCAGCCCAAAGGCAAATCAGTTGCCCAGGATAAAAACCAGAAGCCCAAGAAAAAATGGAAGAAACCTCAGACTCGAACTGAGAGAGGTGGAACCTCACAGGGAGGGAAATATGCTGAACAGAGAGGGAAATATACCAAACAGAGATGAGATTATGCTGATAACAACACTTTTCCTCGTACCAGAGGTAGAGGAGGAGGAAGAGGTGGAGTGATAAAATGCTTCACATGTGGAAAGAACGGGCACAAGTCTTATGAGTGTCTAGATAAAAAGAAAGATGGAGGAGAAGCTCACATCACTGAGGCACAGAGGCGGGATGTTGAAGAAGAAGACGTTGAAGGCGGAAGATCGCTAATGATGTAAAAATCTATTTTGACACCAGAGAAGGAGGTGGAGAGTTCAGTCCAAAGGAACAGGCTTTTCCAGACTACTTGCAAGACCAAGGATAGGGTATGTAAGGTCATTGTAGATAGTGGAAGCACTGATAATCTTGTTTCAACAGAGATGGTATAAAAGCTGGAGCTGGAGACGATTGATCATCCGAGCCCATACAGAGTCTCGTGGTTGCAGAAGGGACATCAGGTAACTGTCACTAAACAATGTTTAGTTGAATTCAAGATAAAAGGATATAATGATAAAATCTTGTGTGATGTTATTCCTATGGATGTTTGTCATCTATTGCTGGGTAGACCATGGAAATACTATAGGAATGTGATTCATGATGGGAGAATGAACACATACACCCTAGAGAAGAATGGGAGAACTCACATGTTACTTCTAATCAAGGATAAGGAAGTGAAACCTGAAGTAAGTAACATTGTACTTCTCATGAGTGGGAAGGAACTTCTTATCGAGGTAAATAAGAAAGAAGAACCACAATTCATTGTGGTCAAAAAATCGAGGATTGTTTTAATAGGCACGAGAGTTGATGATTTACCAAAATAAATTCAGGAACTACTGGAAGAGTTCACTGATATAGTAGTGGATGAATCACCTCATTCATTTCCACCGATCAGGAGTGTGAGTCATCATATTGATCTCATACCAGGAGCCAGTTTGCCAAACAAATCCACATACAGATTGACATAGCAAGAGAATGAAGAGGTAAGGAGACAAGTCCAAGATTTGATGGACAAAAGGTTGGTCAGAGAAAGCTTGAGTCCATGCATTGTTCCAACAGTACTCAGTCCGAAGAAAGATGGAGGCTGGAGGATATGTACTGACTCTAGGGTGATCAACAAGATAACCATCAGGTACAGATTTCCATTGCCGAGGATGGATGATCTGATAGATTTCTTGAGTGGAGGAAAATTCTTTTCAAAGAATGATTTGAAAAGCGGATATCACCAGATTCGCATGAGAGAAGGTGATGAATGGAAGACATCATTCAAAACCAATGAAGGGTTGTATGAGTGGCTTGTTATTCCATTTGGCTTAACAAATGCGCCAAGTACCTTTATGAGATTGATGAAGGAATTCCTGAGGGAGTTCATCAGAAAATTTGTCATTGTATATTTGGATGACATACTGATCTTCAGTAAAATAGTGGCAGAGCATTTGAAGCATTTGGCTACAGTGATGCAAGAGTTACAGCAGGAGAAGTTGTTGATAAACATGAAGAAATCTTCATTCATGCAGACGAAGCTCATTTATCTGGGATTTGTTATTTCTATAGATAAGTTGAGAATGGATCTGGATAAGGTGGAAGTAATCAAGAATTGGCCATCACCAAAGAATATTTTCGAGGTGAGAAGTTTTCATGGATTGACTAGTTTCTACCGAAATTTCATTAGAAATTTCAGTGGAATTAGTGTTGCAATGATGGACACAGTGAAGAAAAGACATAAATATTTTCACTTGACAGAAGAAGTTGAAAAGAGTTTCAATTTGTTGAAACAGAAGATCACAGAACAACCAGTTTTGGTGTTGCCGGATTTCCAAAATACATTTCAGGTGAAATGCGATGCAAGTGGATTTGCAATAGGAGCGGTCTTGAGTCAGGAAGACAGGCCGATAGCATACTTCAGCGAGAAGCTGAATGAGGAGAAGGTGAAGTACTCGACATATGATAAGGAGTTCTATGCTATTATTCAGGGATTGAAGAAGTGGAGACACTATCTGATTCCGAAGGAATTTTTCTTATACAGTGATAACCATGCATTACAGTTTGTGACTCAACAGGAGAAGTTGAATTAGAGACATGTAAAATGGGTTGAGTATATGCAAAACTTCACATTTGTGATTAAACATATTTCTGGTACTGCTAACAAAGTGGCTGATGCTTTGAGCAGGAAGTGTTTACTGTTGCAGGAGTTCAAAGTCAAAACATTCGGTTTTGATGATCTCAGGGACATGTACGCAGATGATCCAGATTTTAAGGAGGCATATGAAGCAGCTGAGAATCTAGTTCTCAGAGATAGAAGCCAGTGGGCTGAGTACATGATCCAGGAAGGATTGTTTTTCAGGGGCAATCAACTATGTATTCTGAAATGCTCCATGAGGGAGAACTTGTTGAAGGAGAAACACAACGGAAGATTGGCCAGACATTTCGGTCATGACAAGACATTCGCAAAGCTAAGCGAGTCATATTTTTGGCCAGGAATGCGAGCAGAGGTCAAGAAATTTGTGGACGGATGCAAAATTTGTCAGCATTTGAAAGGAAGCAGGAAGAATGCAGGTTTTTATCAACCATTGCCCATACCTGAGAAGCTGTGGGATGAAATCAGTATGGATTTCATGTTGGGATTGTCGAGGACACAAAGAGGATTTGACTCAATCTTTGTGGTGGTGGATAGATTTTCCAAGATGGAACACTTTATCCCATGTCAAAAAATCAACGACGCAACTCACATTGCGAACCTGTTTTTCAAAGAAGTCATTCGACTTCATGGCTTACCAAGAAGCATAGTTTCAGATCGAGATATGAAGTTTGTAGGACACTTTTGGAGGACTTTATGGAAGAAGCTGGCAACTAACCTGTCATTTTGTTCATCTTATCATCCTCAGGTGGATGGGCAGACAGAAGTGGTGAACAGAAGTCTGGGAGACTTGCTGAGGAGCTTGGTGATAGAGCACCACAGCCAGTGGGACAATCTATTACCGCAGGTAGAGTTTGCGTATAACGACTTAGTGAACAGAAGAACAGGCCAGAGTCCATTTCAGATTGTATATGGCATGTAGTCGAGAGGAGTTTCTGAACTGAGGGATTCAGAATAGACTGCGACTAGGAGTGCTAGTGCAGAAGAATTCGCAGAAGCGATGAAGGAACTTCACAACAAAGTGAAGGAGCGGTTATAGAGTTCAAATCGGGAGTATAAGTAGAGAGTAGATCAGCATAGAAGACAACTTCAGTTTGAAGTTGGTGATTTGATTCTTGCACATTTGAGAAAGGAAAGGTTCCCGAGAGGAACATACAATAAATTGAAGATGAAGAAAATTGAACCATGTAGGGTCTTGAGAAAATTCGGGGCAAATGCTTACGAGATTGAATTACCGGACTGAATCGGAATTTCTCCGATATTCACTATCTCAGATTTGTACCCATATAAAGCTAAGGAAGCAGGTGCAAGTGATGAGTAGCCAGAGGTGTAGTGGTGGAAGCAGATGCCAGTTGCAGAAAAGCCGCAGATGGAGAGCATACTGGACAAAAGAGTAAGCAAGAAGGCCAGAAGGAAAGAATACTTCGAATATTTGGTCAAGTGGAAGGACCATCCAGTTGAAGACGCCAGCTGGGAGACTGAAGCAGAAATACAGAGGCATGGATAGACCGTGTGCGAGCTCATGGACAAGAGCCCATGAAAATTCTCAAGTGAGGGAGTATGATGCAAGAGCATCGCCAAACTCAAGCGAGCCAGCGTGGAGGCACCAGACAGCTGGACAGGCCCAACCCAAATTTTTTAATTTCCCTTGTAATTGATGGGCCAAACTTAATTATGGCAATTAAATGAAGGCACACTTGTATGATGTAATAGACCTTGAGCGATTCTCTCTCGTCCTTAAGTAGATGAAGGCATTTATATTAATAAATGTAGGTAGATAGAATTAATTGTGTAGATTAGACAGCTTGAGAGCGCAAGAGGGAAACGGGATATAGACACCCTCATTGTATTATTGTAACATTATTGTTCTGAAGAGCATAGAAGAGAAGAAAAGAGCTGTGTAGCAGACTCCATGTATAGAAGTTCTGAATTAATACAAAGAAAGCTATGATTCAGGCTCATGGTGTTCATATATTCTTTGTGTATGCATCTTTGAATGTTATGCTCATGAATGTTTTACTCTTTCTGTCATGCATTTTCTTTTATGCTATGTATGAATGATTTCTTGTTGAATGTTTGAAATCTGAGAGGAAAGGGAATTGGAATGAGTTTCAATTGTTTCTCTATCTGAGTAAGGATTCCTGCAAGGACTGCAGTTGAAGTCGTCTGCAAGGAGTGCGTTGACAGATGGCTCAGATAGTTTAACTCTTGTTCTCATTCACCCAGAGTGCATTTGGGTACAGGAGCCATGCAAGGAGTGCACAAGCCGAGGAAAATCTCAGGGTTGTGAACCTGAGTGAAGCTTGAAAGACTACTGTTGTAGGTGTGCGCAAAGTCGAAGGAATTTCAAACACCTGAAAGTGTTTGAAGGTTGCCACAAGGATTGCGTGCAAAAGGTTTCCTTTTTTCGAGGACTTGAAATCCGTGGAAAATCTTAGGAAGGATAAGGCCTTAAAGCAGTGGAAGAACAACACAGGGAAGTTGCGACTGAGAGTGTTCAGGAGGCGTCGTGAGTTGCGACCATGATTGGACAAGTTCATGAAGGAACACTTGGTTCATTCGCAGGGAAATCATCAAAGAGAACGGACAGTCGAAATTCTCTGAGGATATTTCACGAAATCTCATGAGCCGTGAGATCTTGTGGAAGAGCAAGGAAGATACGACAGGTATTTCTAGAGGTTCTAAGCTCAGGAGGGATAGGATCGTAGATCCAAGCCACAAGGTCTATTGGATTTACATGTGAAATTCTATATCGGAGTTTCATGGGTGGAAATCCCGTAAACATTGCAACGGGAATCGCGAAACTGCGAAATGCGAAGTCCCGATAGTTGAAGGACAGTGTGGGGCTAGGAGTCGCGAGGCAGACATGTAGCACATTATCGTCATAGGTCAAAGACCATTGACCATTTCAGGATCTCGTGGAGTGAAGTTCTGAAATCTTAGCATCAGGATTCGCGATACCGTGAAGTCCTAAATCGTGATGGAGTAGGAGGCATTGAACAGTCAATCGGGAGTGCACATTGGCATTTCATCATATCGGGATTCGGGATTCAAGGAGGTGAGTAGCTTGACATCACGATCGCCAAAATTGTGACAGGGAAAGTCCCGAAAAGGAGTGAGAGAAGGTCAGCGTTGACTGTTGTTGGGTTTTGAGGATTCAAGGACATAGCGCGTGACCATTGGATTCGCGAAGGCGCAAAACCCGATCTCCCAAGTAAAAGGGGGATTTCACGAGGTGAATTGTGGGTGCAGATTTCCCGAAAGGGAAATAGAAGAGATATTCTAGAGTTCTTCGAGCTGAAAAGGGAGAATATACTGAGGACATGGACCTCTCGATCTGTGGGTTGAGGAGGGCTGTGTCAAATCTAGTATCAGAGCACAGAAATAATTTTTGCTTTCTGTAGCAGAGAAGAGAAGGATTCATCATGCCGCCAAGGAGAAGGGACGGGTAATCACCTGATCCAGAGGAGAGGGATATCCCAAGAAGAAGGGGCAAGAAGATGCAAGATCCAGCTATGGAGAGAGAGATGCGTGATCTACGAGCTAGACTCGAAGACATGGAAACAACACAAAGGCGTACAATCGGTGCTGGGGATCTTAGTGATTCTGAAGATGAAGTTGAAGTTGAACATGAAGAAGAACTTTCAGCCGAGGATGCAGCAAATGAGCATTTGATTAAAGCTATTTCAAGGATGGGTGCAAGAGCGAAAATGGACATTCCAGCTTACGAGGGAAACTTGGATGTAGAGGAGCTTCTAGACTGGATTAGAGATCTAGACACATACTTTGACTATGAAGATGTCGAAGAGTACAAGAAGGTCAAGAATGTTGTCACAATATTGAAAGGACATGCGGCATTGTGGTGGGATGAACTACAAGCTGACAGATGCTGCTAGGGCAAGCAAAAGATCAAAAGATGGGACAGAATGATTGTGAAGATGAAAGCAAAATTCATCCCCAGAGACTATCAGATTACTCTGTTTCGAAGGATGCAGAGCCTGAGACAGAAGCTGATGTCAGTGAAAGAATACACTGAAGAATTCTACAAACTGAACATCAGGGTAGGTCATCGGGAAAGCGATGATGAAAAAGTTTCCAGATACAGGAATGGCCTGAGATACAATATCCAGGATGAGATGAGCATGTTAACCTTCCGAACGGTGGAAGATGCTTATCAATTGGCTCTGAAAGATGAATAGAAGCTGAGCCATAAGAAGAGTCAAAGGGGCCGAGGCAAAAGTCATCCCAGAGGAAAATTAGTTGCCCAGGATAAAAACCAGAAGCCCAAGGAAGAATGGAAGAAACCTTAGACTCGAACTGAGAGAGGTGGAACCTCACAACCAGGGCAATATGCCTAACAGAGAGGGAAACATACCGAACAGAGAGGAGATTATGTTGATAACAACACTTTTGCTCGTACCAGAGGTAGAGGAGGAGGAAGAGGTGGAGTGATAAAATGCCTCACATGTGGAAAGAACGAGCTGAAGTCTTATGAGTGTTCAGATAAAAAGAAAGATGGAGGAGAAGCTCACATCACCGAGGCACAGAGGTGGGATGTTGAAGCAGAATACGTTGAAGGAGAAAGATCATTGATGATGCAAAAATCTCTTTTGACACCAGAGAAGGAGGTGGAGAGTTCAGTCCAAAGGAACAGGCTTTTCCGGACTGCTTGCAAGACCAAGGACAGGGTATGTAATGTCATTGTAGACAGTGGAAGCACTGATAATCTCGTTTCAATCGAGATGGTAGAAAAGCTAGAGCTGGAGACGATTGATCATCCGAGCCCATACAGAGTCTCGTGGTTGCATAAGGGACATCAAGTAACTATCACTAAACAATGTTTAGTTGAGTTCAAGATAGGAGGATATAATGATAAAATTTTGTGTGATGTTATTCCTATGGATGTTTGTCATCTATTGCTGGGTAGACCATGGCAATATGACAGGGATGTGATTCATGATGGGAGATTGAACACATACACCCTAGAGAAGAATGGGAGAACTCACATGTTACTTCCAATCAAGGATAAGGAAGTGAAACCTGAAGTAAGTAACACTGCACTTCTCATGAGTGGGAAGGAACTTCTTACCAAGGTAAAGAAGAAAGAAGAACCACAATTCATTGTGGTCAGAAAACCGAGGATTGTTTTAACCAGCACGAGAGTTGATGATTTACTAGAAGAAATCCAAGAACTGCTGGAAGAGTTCGCTGATATAGTAGTGGACGAATTACCTCATTCATTGCCAATGATCAGGAGTGTGAGTCATCATATTGATCTCATACAAGGAGCCAGTTTGCCAAACAAAGCTGTGTATAGATTGACGCCGCAAGAGAATGAAGAGGTCAGGAGACAAGTCTAAGATTTGATGGACAAAGGGTTGGTCAGAGAAATCTTGAGTCCATGTGTTGTTCCAACAGTACTCAGTCCAAAGAAAGATGGAGGCTAGAGGATGTGTACTGACTCTAGGGAAATCAACAAGATAACCATCAGGTACATATTTCCATTACCGAGGATGGATGATCTGATGGATTTCTTGAGTGGAGCAAAATTATTTTCAAAGATTGACTTGAAAAGAGGATATCACCAGAGTCGCATGAGAGAAGGTGATGAATGGAAGACAACATTCAAAACCAATGAAGGGTTGTATGAGTGGCTTGTTATTCCATTTGGCTTAACAAATGCGCCAAGTACCTTTCTGAGATTGATGAACGAAGTCCTGAGGGAGTTCATTGGAAATTTTTTCATTGTATATTTGGATGACATACTGATCTTCAGTAAAACAGTGGCAGAGCATTTGAAGCATTTGGCTACAATGATGTAGAAGTTACAGCAGGAGAAGCTATTGATAAGCATGAAGAAATCTTCATTCATGCAGATGGAGCTCATTTATTTGGGATTTGTTATTTCTGCAGATAAGTTGAGAATGGATACGGATAAGGTGGAAGTAATCAAGAATTGGCCATCACCAAAGAATATTTTCGAGGTGAGAAGTTTTCATGGATTGGCTAGTTTCTACCGAAAGTTCATCAGAAATTTCAGTGGAATTAGTGTTGCAATGATGGACACAGTGAAGAAAAGAAACAAATATTTTCACTGGATAGAAGAAGCTGAAAAAAGTTTCAATTTATTGAAATGGAAGATCATGAAACAACCAATTTTGGTGTTGCCGGATTTCCAAAAGACATTTCAGGTGAAATGCGATGCAAGCGGATTTGCAATAGGAGCGGTCTTGAGTCAGAAAGACAGGCTGATAGAATACTTCAGCGAGAAGCTGAATGAGGCGAAGGTGAAGTACTCGACATATGATAAGGAGTTCTATGCTATTATTCAGACATTGAAGAAGTGGAGACACTATCTGATTCCGAAGGAATTTTTCTTATACAGTGATAACCATGCATTACAGTTTGTGACTCAACAGGAGAATTTGAATCAGAGACATGTAAAATGGGTTGAGTATATGATAAACTTCACATTTGTGATTAAACATATTTCTGGTACTGCTAACAAAGTGGTTGATGCTTTGAGCAGGAAGTGTTTACTGTTGCAGGAGTTCAAAGTCAAAACATTGGGTTTTGATGATCTCAGGGACATGTATGCAGATGATCCAGATTTTAGGGAGGTGTATGAAGCAGCTAAGAATCCAGTTCTCAGAGATAGAAGCCAGTGGGCCAAGTACATGATCTAGGAAGGATTGTTGTTCAGGGGCAATCAACTGTGTATTCCGAAATGCTCCATGAGGGAGAACTTGTTGAAGGAGAAACACAGCGGAGGATTGGTCGGACATTTTGGTTATGACAAGACGTTCACGACGCTAAGAGAGTCATATTTTTGGTCGGGAATGTGAGCAGAGGTCAAAAAATTTGTGGACGGATGCAGAATTTGTCAGCATTCGAAAGGAAGGAGGAAGAATGGAGGTTTTTGTCAACCATTGCCCATACCTGAGAAGCCGTGGGATGAAATCAGTATGGGTTTCATGTTGGGATTGTCGAGGACACAAAGAGGATTTGACTCAATCTTTGTGGTAGTGGATAGATTTTACAAGATGGCACACTTTATCCCATGTCATAAAACCAACGACGCAACTCACATTGTGAACCTGTTTTTCAAAGAAGTCATTCAACTTCACGGCTTACCAAGAAGCATAGTTTTGGATCGAGATACGAAGTTCGTAGGACACTTTTGGAGGACTTTATGGAAGAAGCTGGGAACTAACCTGTCATTTAGTTCAACTTATCATCCTCAGACGGATGGACAGACAGAAGTGGTGAACAGAAGTCTGGGAGACTTGTTGAGGAGCTTGGTGACAGAGCACCATAGCGAGTGGGACAATATATTACCACAAGTAGAGTTTGCGTATAATGACTCAATGAATAGAAGCACAGGCCAAAGTCCATTTCAAATTGTATATGGCATGCAGTCGAGAGGAGTTTTTGAACTGAGGGATTCAGAACAGACTGCGACTTGGAGCGCTAGTGCAGAATAATTCGCATAAGCGATGAAGGAACTTCACAACAAAGTGAAGGAGCGGTTACAGAGTTCAAATTGAGAGTATAAGCAGAGAGAAGATCAGCACAAAAGACAACTTCAGTTTGAAGTTGGTGATTTTATTCTCGCACATTTGAGAAAGGAAAGGTTCCCAAGAGGAACATACAATAAATTGAAGATGAAGAAAATCAGACCATGTAGGGTCTTGAGAAAATTCGGGGCAAATGCTTACGAGATTGAATTACCGGACAGAATCAGAATTTCTCTGATATTCAATATCTCTGATTTGTACCCATATAAAGATGAGGAAGCACGTGCAATTGATGAGTAGCCAGAGGTGCAGTGGCGGAAGTAGATGCCAGTTGCAGAAAATCCGTAGATGGAGCGCATACTGGACAAAAGAGTAAGCAAGAAGACCAGAAGGAAAGAATACTTCGAATATTTGGTCAAGTGGAAGGACCATCCAGTTGAAGACGCCAGTTGGGAGACCGAAGCAAAAATACAGAGGCATGGACAGACCGTGCATGAGCTCATGGACAGGAGCCCATGAAAATTCTCATGCGAGGGAGTATGATGCAGGAGCATATCCAACCTCAAGCGAGCCAACGTGGAGGCACTGGACAACTGGACAAGCCCAGCCCAAAATTTTGAATTTCCCTTGTAATTGGTGTGCCAAAATTAAATGTGGCAATTAAATAAAGGCACACTTGTATGATGTAACAGACCTTGAGCGATTCACTCTCATCCTTAAGTAGATGAAGGCATTTATGTTAATAAATGTAGGTAGATAGAATTAGTTGTGTAGATTAGATAGCTTGAGAGCGCAAGAGGGAAACGGGATATAGACACCCTCATTGTATTATTGTAACATTATTATTCTAAAGAGCATAGAAGAGAAGAAAAAAGTTGTGTAGCAGACTCCATGTATAGAAGTTCTGAATTAATACAAAGAAAGCTATGATTCAGGCTCATGGTGTTCATATATTCTCTGTGTAAGCATCTTTGAATGTTATGCTCATGAATGTTTTACTCTTTCTGTCATGCAGTTGCTTTTATGCTATGTATGAATGATTTCTTGTTGAATGTTTGAAATCTGAGAGGAAAGGGAATTGGAATGAGTTTCAATTGTTTCTCTATCTGAGTAAGGATTCCTACAAGGAGTGCAGTTGAAGTCATCTGCAAGGAGTGTGTTAATAGAGGGCTGAGATAGTTTAACTCTTGTTCTCATTCACCTAGAGTGCATTTTGGTACAAGATCCATGCAAGGAGTGCGCAGGCTGAGGAAAATGTCAGGGTTGTGAACTTGAGTGAAGCTTGAAAGACTACTGTTGCAGGTGTGCACAGATTCGAAGGAATTTCAAACACCTGAAAGTGTTTGAAGGTTGCCACAAGGAGTGCGTGCAAAAGGTTTCCTTTTTTCGAGGACTTGAAAGCCATGGAAAATATCAGGAAGGGTAAGGCCTTCAAGCGGTGGAAGAACAACACAAGGAAGTTGCAACTGAGAGTGATCAGGAGGCGTCATGAGTTGCGACCGTGATTGGACAAGTTCGTGAAGGAACACTTGGTTCGTTCACAGGGAAATCGTCAAAGAGAACGGACGGTCGAAATTCTCTGAGGAGATTTCACGAAATCCTGTGAGATGTCAGATCTCATGGAAGAGCAGGGAAGATACGACAGGTATTTCCATAGGTTCTAAGATCAGGAGGGATAGGACCGTAGATCCAAGCCACAAGGGCCGTTGGATTTACACATGACATTCTATATCGGAGTTTCGTGGGTGGAAATCCCGTAAACATTGCAACGGGAATCGCTAAACGCGAAGTCTCGATAGTTGAAGGACAGTGTGGGGCCAAGAGTCGCGAAGCAGACAGGTGGCACATTATCATCGCAGGTCAAAGACCATTGACCATTTCGGGATCTCGTGGAGTGAAGTTCCGAAATCTTAGCATTAGGATTCGTGATACTGCGAAGTCCGAAATCGTGATGGAGTAGGAGGTGTTGAAAAGTCAATCGCGAGTGCGCATCGACATTTCGACATATCGGGATTTGGAAGTCGAGGAGGTGAGTCGCTCGACATTGTGATCACAAAAATTGTGATAGGGAAAGTCCCGAAAAGGAGCAAGAGAAGGTCAGCGTTGACTGTTGTTAGGTTTCGGGGATTCAAGGACACAGTGCGTGACCATTGGATTCGTGAAGGTGTGAAACCTGATCTCCCAAGTAAAAGGGGGATTTCACGAGGTGAATTGTGGGTGAAGATTTCCCAAAAGGGAAATAGAAGAGCTATTCTAGAGTTCTTCTGGCCGAAAAGGGAGAAGATCCTGAGGACGTGGACCTCTCGATCCACAGGTTGAGGAGGGTTGCGTCACCCCGACAACTCTTAACCATATCCACACTATGACCAATATGTGCATCACCCAATATTACTCACAAACATCAACAAGATGTACCAAGATCAAGATGTTCTTCTAAAATTATACCAAATCATATATGCCACATCATCCATAAACTATGTTCCAAAAACACTATTAGAAGTGCCTCTAGCAATGTACCAATCATGTGTCACCAACACTACTAGCAAGTGACTCTAACAATGCACCAAACATGTACCAATCATGTGTCACCAAAACTACTAACAAGTTCCTCTAAAAATGCACTAAGCATGTACCTATCATGTGTCAATCAATAAGAAAAACTATGACTCATCAAGATATATCAACATCACCATACCATACATCAACTATATGTCTCAACATGTACCCAACATGTACATCAACCAAATATCAAAGACATACACCAATATAACCATACAAATTTCTCTAACAATACATCACATTGTCCATAACCAAATACAATAAACCCTCACATAAAACCATGTGCCAAAACCTCATTTTTATGTAACCTCGAACTATATCAATAACTTCACCAACACATCTCAACCAAAAACTCCCAACCAGGTACCTAGAAATACAAGATATGCCTCAACAACTAACCCAACAAACTGTGCTAATGATAAACAATAAATATACCAGAATTGCAATTCTGTAAATCTATCTCATACAATATGTACCATGTTAGCACTCTGTAAATTGTGTCCAGCTGATAGAAAAATGACATAGGTAACTGTTTCAACCTACTTTAGAGCTGAGACACTAGCCTGCTCAACACAGAGAGGGCTCTCTCGTGTCACTGGGTATTTATTTGATAATCGGTGGCTAGATTTGGTTTGTTTTGGGGGGTTTTAATAAAGTTGTTGGCAATGAAGGGGAGGAACACTCAGGGACATGGAGTCAAAATTATGAAAGTAAATGAAAACAATGATCAGATGGTAAAACTCTCCAAAGGATAAAGGCTAAGTGAGGCAATGAATCTAAGTTATTCTTGAAATTAAATAGAGTGTAGGAAGATAAAGAAAACAAATAACTGCATCAGGGCATTACTGAAATAAATTCTGAATTAGTTAAGAAGACAATCACACAGTTTACATTGCTTAAGCAAAGAGCATCATAGGATGAATTCTGGACCTTTAACTATCCAATTTAAAGAGAAGAAAATGTGAATGGAATAACAGATCATAGGAAATACATACGACGAAGGAAGAAAAAGCTCATATCACCACCATTTAGAATCTTTTCATAGAGACTTCAAAAATCTTCTACATATATATTCAATTTAGCTTCAGAAAATTACAAATAGATTTCGAAACAAACAAAGGGTGCTCTTACACTTCTGCCAATATTAATTCATTCAAATGTCCCAATATTTATACAATTTGATTACAATGGCTGAAACTGAAATGTTTCAGCTTCTAAAACTGATTATAGTAATTTCAACTGACATTCTCGATATATGAACCGATTTACATTGATTACACAAAAGACATTTCAGAACTAGGAACGAATTTCCTTGACCGCTCATCTTCCTTTACGACATCTGGCTCGTCTTGTTCTTCTGTCGAACTTGTTGGTTTAGTAACACCTGGAGGTCACTTACTAGTTCCGGGAAAACTGCATTTAGTCTTGCCCAGTCGCACGATTTCATTCCATTGGGAGTCATAAGGAATCTCCTAATCCATCATCTCCTTAATCAAAATCTCTAGGCCGACACACGTGGCGTAGGACATAATCAGCAGGCTAATATTCATTGTTTTAAATTGATTCAAAATTTCAAAGTCTGTGGCCAAATACTCTACTAGACTTGGGCCTTTCAGACTTTCCTCCATAGCTTCAAATTTAGAATGGTCCATCCTACACTGAGTGAGGAGAGAATTGTAGTCTTCTTGACTATATAATTTACCTTTTCCATCCCAAAATGGTGGGAGGACCTTGATGAACAATTGTTCAAATGCATCCTTAAACTCCTGTATACTGTGCTCCATTTGCATATCTTTGTTTTGAACCGACTTGAGAAAGTTGTACTTGGCAATGATCCTCCTAACCCAGATGATCAACACAGTTCTTTCCTTCACCCCAATAGTATGAAGATCAATAGTGGGTATGGAGTTCAGCAAATCGATAGCATTCCGGGCCCATTCCAAGGGTTTCTTGGCCAATGTTTCATTAACAACTGTGCACCTGCTTCGGGTTGTGGTAGCCACACTGTCTGTCATTTATAAAATTTACATAAACCCTGAACTTAGTAGCCTCTGCAGCAATAACATCCCAGATCACATGTTTGGCTCCTTGTAACAATGTTTTTCCTTTTAACCTCATTTTCAGCTTGCTTACTCTCTCTTGCAAAAATTGATTCTCTCTTTGGAATAGAGCCATCTTTTCATCTTTTATTTTCGTCTCTTGTTTCATCCTTTCTAAGGCCTCCATAAGGCTTTTGATTTCCCCTGTCTGCAAACTCACTTGGGACATAGCTTGAACCAAGCCATCAGTACTCGATCCAGATTTTGTATTAGCAGGTACGATGATAACCATATCTGATGTTGCTACTTGTCCCAGTAGCCAATTTTCCTTCTCTTTTTCCAGCTGCAACACTTTAGCTTTGTAATTTAGTGCTTCTTATCTCAAGGTCTCCTTTTCTTTCTCTGAAGTAGCTAGCTTTGTTGTCTGTGGGTGTTCTGTGGGGGACATCTTCAGTCTCTTCTTTAGACTTTGAATCATCTTTTCTTTCTCATCCAAGAAAGCTATTATCCCTTGAGGGCCTTCAGATTCCAATCTTTTGACCTCTTTTTTCCAGGCTTTATTGGATGCTTTCCCCTACTTCAGTTTTCCATCCTGTTAGCACTTGGTAAATTTCCTAGAGGTTG
The DNA here is from genome assembly GCA_010110895.2 of Picea sitchensis. NCBI lineage: Eukaryota > Viridiplantae > Streptophyta > Pinopsida > Pinales > Pinaceae > Picea > Picea sitchensis. The sequence continues at coordinate 66,242 of SNQJ01S0024492.1, read as the reverse complement.
ACAGCAGAAGAAATCTACTAAGGTAACTTTATACAACCACTTTTGAAGCTGGGATCTAGACCTTCCAACTTCAGAGAGGGATCTCTCTATATGATTTAGCTATGTTTCCAATTTTAAATATTAGGCTAGGTAAATAAATAGGTCGGTTTTGTTGTCAAAGTGTTTTTCGAATTGGTTGAGACAATCTACACATCCATTGGGCTATGGGGTCTGTGTTTTAATAAAATATGAAATACAAACCAGAAACGCAAAGGGAAAACTTTCACAGGGTGAGATAATATAATCACTGGATCTTTTAGTAGCTTAAATGATGAACAACAGAAAAGATGAGAAAGATAATTTCAACAAAGAAGCAGTTAAGAATTTCTTTATTGAAAACACTAGAGGATAAACATAAAAATCTTTCGAGTCAGGAACAGGGTATATGAGATAAATCCTACAACGTTTGTTACTCTTAAAGATTAGATTCAGAAAAAAAAAATGATGACAAAGTGAGAATAACATTCAACTTAGAGAGAAAACATCACCAGTGAATACACGCAAGAATCCTGTAAAAGTGCCTCCTTTTTATTAGTGGAAGATTTCTTAAAAAATATTACAGTTTGATAGTGTTAGGGTGTGAAGATCAACAACCCTCAATACTTCGAAAGGTGAAGTATTTATAACTCAAAATAGAAAGATCCTGTCATTAATGACCAGGACGTGCTAAATCTATTTTTAGCCTAACTAACTTAACAAAATTCCTAAATCTAGGAACTTCTTGATGATGTGGTGTAACTGCACACTGATTTCTGGGTGGGTCGTTGATGAAGATTCTGAATGACTTCATCTAACTGGACAACTGATTGGACCGGACCAACTCATCTACTAATTGATCAGATCACAGAGCTCCTCCCATCTGCGATGACTGGGCACGTTCACCTTGAGTAGTCTTCGATACACGTCATCCATTTCTATATACTTGGAGAATGTAGGCTTGGTGAGGAATATGTATCGAATTTCATGTTGGATACTGATATCCCACTGAAGGGCATCAAGGAATGCCTTGCCGGTGATGCTCCCTTGTATGCCTGCGAACTTTGAATTGTCCTTAGCCACTTTGGCTAATCTCTTCTTATAGTCTGGGAGTGTCATCAATTTATCATTGATTACTTTCAGACCAGGAAGACCTTTCTTCTGGAGAGCTTCAATCTTACTGAAGAATTTCTGTACTCCCAGGTCCATGGCCTGAACCTTTTCTTCCAACTGAAGCATTAATCCTCT
>SNQJ01S0024492.1:37790-56499 GCA_010110895.2 Picea sitchensis | reverse complement strand
GTCCAGATGAGTGTGAGTCTTATCATCGATTCTGGACCGCCCCCCCCGGTTAAAAGCAAAACGGTCAGGGGGGTCCGGAATGCTCTATCCACCGTAGATCTGGGCGCCATGTTTGGGACCATTGATATTTGCAAGGGGCTTAAGTGGGGGACAGAAAACACATGCGTTGGGGAAAAACTTTAGGATAAATTCTTTTTATGGGTTTTTCCCAAGGTTTTCCAAGTGGACACCACCAAGGGGTTAGGCAAACGATCCTTTTAAGCATCTGAAAACATGGTGCAACACTTACAACAAACTGGTTCTTATTTAAATGAAGCAACAAAGAAATCTAATCTATATTCTAACCTAGTTCCTATGACAGTTAACCCAGATTAGACTGTTGGGTTAAGAATTTACTCTACCCTGGGGCTATCTGACTAGGATTAGATAGTCTGGCCAGATTTATTCACTAATCTACCTAGACACTTTGGCTAAGGTTAAACTGTTTATCCAAATTCATTCACTACCCTATCAACATGAAATTTAAAAAAGAACTTGGCCATGCTTGAAAGGTATGGACCAAGTTACTATTATTGCATGGGGATTTTATTGAATTCTTTTATGCCCTCTTTTCTTTTTTCTTTTTTTCTTTTTCTCTTTCTTTTTTCTTTTTTCTCTTTTCTTTTTTTCCTTTTTCTCTTTTCTTTTTTTTTCTTTTCTTCTTTTCAAATTATTTGCAAAATGAAAAATCATTTGTCAAAAAATACTAGAGACAAACAATATCCCAGTCACCAATTGATCCTATAAATTATAGGATGATAACACATCCAATTTGAGTACATGTGTTGTCAGCCTGGAAACCTTCAAAACCAAACTCAGATAGTCTGAATACAACATATCGCTGCCATTTCTATGGAACTTCACTTTTTCTAGGGAAAAAATACTTTCATAATGCATCTTGACTTTAGATACTTTATCATCATCAACCACTGCTATGTTGAACGTTTTTCTTTCAACATCCCTAACTGAGAGCAGAGAATTTTTATGTTGGGAGGTCGTTTCTACCTCAGGAAACAAGTCTCTCATTTCACTATTGGCCATACTTCCTTTCACATCATATTGGTTCATTAAGTCTTCCTTGGATTGATACACCACCCCAGGGGTCCTTCTATATACATGTTTCCTATTGCTGAAAACCTTTAAGTTTCTCTCACTTTGTGGCGTGTTTCCTGTACTAACTTATTCATTCTTGGTTTCAATTTCCACGATATCTATGTTCATTTTACCTTTAGGTTCTTCTTCCTCCAGATCCACTACCTGGGAAGATGATGTGATTTTCACTTTCTTGGAAATATTTTGTTGACTACTGGCACCCAGTGCCTCTGAGCTACTCCTCTTGTTATAAACACTTTTATTTGGAGCTTTAATAATCAATTTTGGAGAATCTTTCAGTGTCGGGTTCTGCTAAGGGGTTGGTTCTATTTTTTTTATCCGATTGTGTTGTAAAGTGACCTCCATATCTGTACATGTTTCCATATTATCTAGTTTATCAAATCCTTCAACATGCTTGTGCTCGTAGGGGCCCAATTTGCTCATCATCATTCTCGTTGATATGATCTGATGCAGGTCATATTTCCTTCCTTGTAATTGTGTAAACCCTAATTCATTTAATTTGGCTTGGATATGAGGTAAACAGGATTTGTTCTTTACCACAAAGGGTCCTAATATGAAAGGAAATTTTAAGTTAGAAGCCTTGTGTGCTTTCAGAAAATGATTTGTCTCTGAAATGATCCTTTGGCTGATGAACTCTAGAGAAAATATTATGGGTGTTAGAAAGACTGGTAAAAGATAATATCCTTCTTGATAGCCATACACCCATATCACAGTAGATTGTATGAACAACATCCAATCCCCTACTCTTCTCTCTGGATTTGGTTGTAAAAAAAATTTCATTTCTTCCAAGACCCTTGGCAAGTCTGAGCCGAAGATAAGACTGTACACCCTGGACATGATCTATTAAAATAAGCCTGGTGATCCTTTTACATTCATTTGAGATGAAAGCAGTTTCAGGGAATTCAGTCTTGTTCGATTTCAGGAACATCCTCAACAGGTGCGTATAGTATCTGAAATGTCTCAATGAATTGAAATTCAACAACTGTTGGTGCATATTTTTAGTGATAAATTTTTCAAAATGTATATAAATAGACTGACTAGACTCTGACATAAAAAAGGTCAGCAGGAAACCTAACATGACTTCTACTACAAATTTGTCATTATCGAACCCTAAAATTTGACTAAGCAGAGAACAAGCCCACTGGACTTCGATGACCTTGATGCTCACATTGGAAGGAAATGACAGACTCTTAGAGTGGTGTTTAGGTTTAACAATGGTTTGCAGAAATAGGGTTTTAACTTCAAGGGGACACTCTTGGTAAACTGTAATCATTTTCTCTTCCTCGAAGGGATTTGACACTGTGAGGGATGACTATGTTATACTGAGGGTGTGTTGAAGGGATGGAATATCTGTTTCACATAAGACTGTTGACCCTAACTTATTCAAAATGACCTTTTCTTCCTATGAATACTGCTCGACACACCAACTTACAAACTCAGGGAAAGGAAAGACTACTTCTACGACGTAAGGGGTAATAGAGGCTTGAACCGCTTCGAGGAAGGGTATGTGCTTTCTAATATTGTCTAACAAATTCGATATGGACACAGAAACGAGCGAGAATTTTATCTCTGTATCGAAAACATTAGAGTCCCTGTCAATTAGGGATCCTTCTCTAGAGCTAATGTCTTGTTCATTCACGGAAATAATGACAGGATTAGCGGCCATGGTGAAAAATACCTGTTAAGTGGCGAAGAAAACACGAATATGATCCAACTTTGAGATTTAGTTTCAAATGGATGGTTTGCACCAAATTTTGAACATTTGAACATTTCAAATTATCATAAAATAATGTCGGGGACCCTCCATTTATATGTGTCTATGGACATCGGGGATTGGAGAAAATGGCTTTGGGCAGACTTCTTTTCACCCTGATGTACTTCTAGAGGTACCACACATCCACGAACAAAACCTTGGTAGTTTTCCTCAGCCCACCTTCGAATGATTAACCCTTGTGCTCCTTCAATCATCGATATGATTTCCAGTCGTTGATCTGGATCACTCTAAGATCTACGGTCCACCATGGCTCAACAACTTTTGATATCAGGGATTGGAGAAAGAGATTTTAGGTAGACCGCTTTTCTTCCCGATGTACCTCTAGAGGTGCCACGCGTCCACAAACGAAACCATGGTAGTTTTCCCTGGACCTCCTTCGAATAATTATCTTTCGCGCTGCTTCATTTCATGATATGCACCTTAGGCATTGATTCAGGCTGCTTCAAGATCTACGGTCCCCCGAGTCCTATCTTTCGTGCCTCCACTTTATTTTTTCACATGCCACCATATAAGATCTTATCTTCCAAGCTATCACACTTCCATAGTGATGTGTCTTTTCACTAAATCTCCAAAACTTGGATCCTGATCTGAAAATTGTTATGGTCATAACATTGGCTCCAACTGGGGATGTCATCCTCCTTATGAGGTAGCAAATAACTGTAGACTAAGTGCCTACCCATTGGGATGTGGTCTATCTGTGCAATCTGAATCTGATAGTATTTATTCAAAAATTCAAAATCGACCCAGCATAGCTTAGGGTCTTTTTCTCGGGCCTCAACTATGCTGCTTTTATTCCAATTTTTAATTCATAAAGAAAAACGCAAAACGATTATATACAATGAATGGTGGGGTGATGATTTTTCAAATAATGTAATGCTTAAGGAACCTTCCATTCACAGGCCCTCCTCTAGCGAGTTCTCCATTACTTTCCTGTAACAAGTAGGCATTGCTCCCACGGTAAGCTGCAATTTTGAATGGACCCAGCCATAGGTGATCAAATTTCTGATGTTTTACCTTATCTTCATTTCTGGCATCCCATTTCAGCTCCTAGTCTCCTGGTTCAAAGTCATCCACCTTGGTATGCCTATCAAAAGCCTCTTTGATCCTGTCTTGGCACAACTGAGTATTATTTAAGGCCTTCTCCCTAGTTTGTTATACGCTGATCAACTCGTCATCTCTTCTCTCACTGGCATTTGTTTCTGCCTCCTGCTCCTGTAACAGCTTCATTACTAGTAATCCTAATGCAGTAGGGAAAATAGCTTATGTACCATAAACAATATGGACAGGAGATGTGGTGATAGATCTCTTTGGGGATATCCTGTCAGCCCATAATGCGTGAATGAGCTTTTTATGCCATGTTTTTTTATTCTCTTGCAACATTTTTTTGATGATTTTGACTAAACTTTTGTTCGAAGACTCAGCCAATCCGGTTCCTTATGAGTAGTATGACATGGAATGACCAAGGGTAATGTTGTAATCGCTGCAAAATTTCTCTAATTTTTTAGACTTGAAAGCCACTGCATTGTCTGTTATAATCTCGATCGGGCATCCGAATATGGACAAAATATTGTCTTCTAGGAATCGAATGATAATTTCATATGTAGCCTTTCTGGTGGGAACTGCCTCAATCCACTTAGAAAAATAATTTGTTGAAGTCAAGATCCATTTGTGTTGAGACGAGGACTATGGATGTATTTCCCCAATAAATCTAGGCTCCACTGTTTGAAAGGAGCTTCCATTGAAATGGGTTTTAAAGGAAGAGACTGTAATTTTCCTTTCCCATCGAAGATTTGACATTCATGGCACTTTGAAACTTCTTTATAAACATTAGGAAAAATAATAGGCCAATAAAATCCAACTCTCAAAATTTTGTGCACAATTGTCTTCCAATAATGATGACATCCACAATCACCCTTATGGAACTCTCTAATGGTTTTATTTGCTTCTTCTTCTATCAAACAACTCAATAAAATTCCTCCTGGATCCTTCTAGTACAAAAATTCATTTACTATACAAAATTTTGTTGCCTTCAGTTTCAAGAATCTGGATTTTGTTTTACTATACTTAGGAGGATCCTGCAAATTCTTCAACACAAAGATGATATCTGCATACCATGCAGAGTCAAGAAACTTCTGAGATATTTGTGGAGTTGCCTTTTATTCTTCTGTTGTATTTTTTGACAAATCTATAGTGAAGTTTATTCCCAAGAGTTTGTATTTTGTTTGTTCCATCAGTCTAGCAAGCCCTTGTCCTTTGATCAAATTGGTGGGTTTAATATCCAAGTCATATTCTAATAGTACTGATATCCATTTTCCCCTCTTTCCTTCAGGATCGGGCTGTGTCAAGATGTCTTTCACTGAGCTGTTGGGAACGTAAGCAGTGGTATGTCAATGCAGAATGTAAACCCTGAATTCTTTTGATGCTTTGACTAAAGCATGCACTTACTTCTCCATGATGTCATATTTCAAAGGAGCATCTCTTAATGTCTTACTGTATTATGCTATGGGCTTCTCAAAGTTATGGTTATCTTTCTGGAGTAACACACCTGCAATTGTGTGTTTTGAGGCAAAAGAGAATAGTATGAAGTCTTTCTCAAAATTGGGACTAGCCAGTATAGGAGCCTTTGTCAATGCCACCTTGATGTCTTCAAAAGATTTTCTAGCCTTAGGGATCCACTTGATTTCATTTCCCTTCTTTAGCATATTGGTAATATGTTTTATGATTTCAGCCAAATTAGGAATGAATCTCCTTAAGAAGTTCATTTTGCCAAAGAATGATTGTACTTCCATTTTGCTTTTGGGTATGCCAATTTTCAAGATCCCCTCAACTCTGCTGGGGTCTACCTTTATCCCTTCCTTTGAAATAATGTATCCCAACAACTTTCCTTCTTCCATGGAGAAATTTGACTTCTTAGGATTCAATGAGATCCCAAACTTTCCGCATTTTTGGAACGCCCTTCTGAGATGTTTGATGTGTTCTTCATCTGAGGCAGAATACACAATAATGTCATCAAGGTATATAACAATAAATTTTCCTTTTTCATCAGCAAAAGCTATGTCCATATCTCTCTAAAATGTTTCCCCTGAATTCATAATTCCAAATGGCATTTTGGCGTACATGAATTTTCTCCATGGTGTGGTGAAGGTCGTCTTTTCTTGATCGTCATGATGTACCATGATCTGGTTGTATCCCAAGAAACCATCTAACATTGACATCTTATGAGAGCCCACCACCTTCTATAAAATATGATCCATTTTGGGCAATGGGTAGTTGTCCTTAAGAGATACCTTATTCAAGTTACTGAAGTCCACACACAATCTGATTTCTCCACTCTTTTTTCTAACTGGCACCAGATTTTCCACCCATTTAGAAAACCTCAGGGACACTATAACTTTTTCTTCAAACAATATTTTTACTTCTTTCTCTATCAATGGTAACAATAGAGGATTTATTCTTCTTAATTTCTGTTTGAATGGCTTGTGATCTTCCTTTATTGGGATAACATGCTGGATTATACTGGTGTCATAAACTTTCAAATCATCATAGCTCCAAGAAAAGACATCAGGGAATTCTTTCATTAATTTGACATACCTCTCTTTGACTTCGAGGTTGAGATATCTGGACAACTTAACGATCTTTGGATCTTTTGGAGTCCCAATATTGCAATCTTCTACATCTACTTAATTACTGTAATCTTTGGACTTCTGGCCATGTCATTATTATCAAAGATTTTCTTCAACGGAACCAGACCCTTGGGAACGATGTTTCTTTTTAACTACACNCCTCATCATCAATGTTCAAATTTTCTAACTCATTCTCCATCTTGAGGTTCAAGATTTCTATCTTTTTTTCATCTTCAAAAACTTGCCAGTGCTTCATATTATCTGGTACTTCTGGCCTATACTTGACTTCAACCTTGTAGCTTTTTTCAAGGAAAATTGGAACTTTGAAAACTGTTGTTGAAGTAGCTAAGGCATCAACAGCCTAATTTTGTTCTCTTGGAATTGTTGAAAGATTGCATTCTGGAAATTTCTCAAGGAGTTATAGTACTAGATTTCTATAAGCCCTCAATCGGGGATGTTTTTCTTGGTAGATGCCCTTGATCTTATTTATGAATAGCTCAGATTCTCCATGTACGACAATTATTTTGGCACCCAACTCTTCCAAAAAATTCAACCCCAATATTAATGCTTCATATTTAGCCATGTTATTCATGCATTCAAACACAAGCTTATAAGAACATAATTTGGAGTCTCCCTTGGGATGATTGATCCATACGCCAACTCCAACTCCTTCTCTGCATGCAACTCCATCGAAACTCATTTTCCATATATGATCCTCTGCATCATCTTTTTTCTCCGAAAACTCCTCTATCGGCTGGTCAAACTTGTCTTTGTCATCTAGGATGATTTTTTTTCCCTCTTCTTTAGAATAGAGTTCATTGAAGAAAATGGAAGACCCCAATTCAGTTTCCACTTAATAGATAGGATAATTGCTAGGCTTTGATTTGTTGCTGACCATGTATTTAAGAAAAACTTCTCTGTACAATCTTTTGTCTTGACCAAACATAGGAATAGTGGCATATGACATGTCCATATGGAAGGTTCCTTTTAATTTTGCAACCCATGACCTGGACAAAAACATACCAAATTTTGGAGGGATATCATCGACCGCTACGTCCATCACCATATTCTTTGCTGGGATTTGCACCAAAGAAACCACCATGTCTTTGATCATGCCAAGGAATTTCACCTTTCTTGAGTCAAAGGAGAACAGGTCTTTATAAGGTCGTGTGACATCGAGACCTAATTGGTCCATGACCACTTTGGGCTTCAGGTTGTGAGATGCTCCAGAATCTAACATAGCATTGTGCAAAATCATGTCGTGCATTTTCAAGCTAACATAAAAAGGAGGGACTTCTTCATTTTTGCCGATTTATTCTACTCTTGTTCCAAATAATATGGCTGGGTGATCATCTTGTATGTTAAGGGTATCAAAGGTTTGCCCCATCTTAAGCATTTTGATGATCTGATGTATGTACTCTCTATTCTTGATTAATTCATTAAATGGTACATAAATTTTGTTCTTCGCCATCTCACTTTCAAAATTAAAAGAGGATGGAGTCTTCTCTACCTCTTTGGTGACCATTTCTTTCCTTTCCTCCAATATTCTCTTCTGGATCTATTCTTTCTACTTCCCTTTGTCTACAATACTTTTGGTAGCAGAATCCTTTTTGGACTGACTTGAAGAAGGTACGTTATTCTAAGCTTCTTTGGTGGGATTTCCCTTTGGAGGGTTTGGAGGTACTTTTTGATTTTGAAGGTTATATTGTTTTTGGAATTGCATTATGGAATTTTGCAATCGTGTCTCATAATATTCGGTTTCCACTAACAACCTTTCCTCCTCATCTTGCAAAAATGTCTCACTTGCATCCATGAACGGGTCATGTTATTCTTTGGTCAAAAATACTTCTGTTTCTTTATCATCACAGCAGTTTATGTTGTCTTCAAAATATCCATCATAATCTTCATTCACATAATTATTTTGAACAGGAGGACTTATTTGTTGTTCTCCCTGATTTCCTTGGTTTCCCTGATTTGCCTGATTTCCCTTATTTGCTTGATCTACTTGATTTGCCTGATTCCCCTGTTTTCTTTTTTGTCTTTGTATAATCTGTGGAATAGCTTGTCTTCTCGGATTTCTGGGTGGATCATCAGCCTGTTCTTTGGGGTTAGCCCTGTTACCTAGAGCCATTCTTTCCATCATCCTTTCCATGTTTCTCATCATTGCTTCAAACCTTTCTTCTGATGTTTGTGACGTTGAAGGTTGTGCTTTATCCTAAGTTCCGTTTATGTCTCTTCCAGAGTTTGTTTTGATCTTCCCTGAAGTCATTAGGTTCACTTCGAATTCTATAGCAATGGTCATCATATCATCTAATGAGACAGATCTTCAATCCCTCAATAATAAGGAAAAATCACTTTCAAAAGAATCAATGTATCTGAGCTGAGCAGCTTTAGGGGGGGGTTTAATTCAAAAGGAATCGTATTATAGACCTTCATGAATCTGGTTGAAAACTCTTGAACTGTTTCATCGGGTGATATTTTCATGTTGTTGTATTGGGTCAACAACTGAAGGGGGTTTTTCTTATCTCCCCATTTTGCGAGGAAACTGGTTTCAAAGGCTTCGAAATCAGCTATACTAGCTAGTGGAAGGGCTCTGAACCACTTCCTCACTTCTCCTGCAAGACTCTGTGTAAACAAACTCATTTTCACATATTCAAAGTCCACCTCTTCCAAGTCTATGAAATCATTAGACCAGTCTAGGTGCTTCTAGGCTGATATGTTACCTTCAACATCATATAGCTTGATCCTTAGGTTATAATCTTGAGGTAAATCATGTAGTTGAGAAGGAAATATGAGGGGAGAAAATCTAGTTGCCATGGCTACTGTAAGGGGTCGGAGTGGTTGTTGGTTCTGATAAGGGATCACTAAAGGCTTGGCAGATGTGGCTAAAATCAAATCTTGGAAACTTTTCTTGTCAAAGATGGTCTCGCTTAAATAAGATTCATATTTAGTTCTGAATAGGGATTGTTCAAATTTCACATCAAATGTAAGGTCTATATTGCTAGTGACTCTATCCTTGGGCAAGGACAGATATCTGTCTAGGTGAAACATTGGGGTTACTGTATTTTCTTTTCTTTTACGTACAAGATTTTCAGAGTCAAACAACAGGATTGAAACTTCGAGGTTTGGGTTTTCCTGGTGTGAATTTTCTTAGGAGCCAAGATTTATATCTCACACGGTGTGGTGCCACTGGTCTCTGAGTAACGAAGTCGCTAGGGTAAAAATAATCTCATCCAATAAGGTATTTGATCCACTGTCACCCATAGGTATCAAATTAAAGCATTAAGTCATTTTTCCCAGGGAAACATTTTTCAATTTTGTCCCCAGTAGCGGCGCAAGAATGTTAGCACTCTGTAAATTTTGTTCGGCTGATAGAAAAACGAGAGAGGTAGTTGCTTCAACCTAATTTAGAGCTGAGGCACTATCCTGATCAACTCATAGAGGGCTCTCTCGTGTCACTAGGTATTTGTTTGATAATCGGTGGCTAGATTTGGTTTGTTTTGGGGGGTTTTAATAAAGTTGTTGGCAATGAAGGGGAGGAACACTCAGGGCTATGGAGTCAAAATTTTGAAAGTAAATGAAAACAATGATCAACTGGTAGAACTCTCCAAAGGATAAAGGCTAAGTGAGGCAATGAATCTGAGTTATTCTTGAAATTAAATAGAGTGTAGGAAGATAAAGAAAACAAACAACTGCATCAGAGCATTACTGAAATGAATTATGAATTAGTTAAGAAGACAATCACACAGTTTAAATTGCTTAAGCCAAGAGCATCATAGGATGAATTATGGGCCTTTAACTATCCAATTTAAATACAAGAAAATTTAAATGGAATAACAGATCACAGGAAATACATACGATGAAGGAAGACAAAGCTCATATCACCACCACTTAGAGTATTTTGATAGAGACTTCAAAAAGCTTCTACATATATATTCAATTCGGCTTTAGAAAATTACAAATAGATTTCGAAACAACCAAAGGGTGCTCTTGCACTTCTGCCAACATTAATTCATTCAAATGTCCCAGTATTTATACAATTCGATTACAATGGCTGAAACTGAAACGTTTCCGCTTCTAAAACTTAATATAGTAATTTCAACTGACATTCTCGGCATATGAACCGATTTACAATGATTACACAAAAGACGTTTCAAAACTAGGAATGGATTTCCTTGACTACTCATCTTCCTTTACGACATCTGGCTCATCCTGATCTTCTGTCGAACTTGCTGGTTTAGTAACACCTGGAGGTCACTTACTTGTTTCAGGAAAACTACATTTCATCTTGCCCAACCGCACGATTTCCTTCCATTGGGATTATGAAGGAATATCGTAATCCATCATCTCCTTAATCAAAATATCTAGGTCGATGCACGTGGCGTAGGACATAATCGGCAGGCCAATCTTCACTATTTTAAATTGATTCAAAATTTCAAAGTTTGTGGCCAAATACTCTACTAGACATGGGCCTTTCAAACTTACCTCCATAGCTTCAAATTTACAATGGTCCATCCTACAATGAGTGAGGAGAGAATTGTAGTCATATTGACTGTATAATTTACCTTTGCCATCCAAAAATGGTGGGAAGCCCTTGATGAACAATTTTTCAAATGTATCCTTGAACTCCTGTATACTGTACTCCATTTGCATAGCTTTTTTTTTAACCGACTTGAGCAATTTGTTCTTGGCAATGATCCTTCTAGCCCAGATGATCAATGCAGTTTTGTCCTTCACCCCAATAGTCTGAAGATCAATAGTGGGTACGAAGTTCAACAAATCGATATCGTTTTGGGCCCATTCCAAGGGTTTCTTGGCCAATGTTTCATTAACAACAATGCACCTGCTTCGGGTTGTGGTAGCCACGTTGTCTTTGTCATTTATAAAATGAAGATAAACCCTGAACTTAGTAACCTCTGCAACAATAGCATCCCAGATCACATGTTCGGCTCCTTGTAACAATGTTTTTCCTTTTAACCTCATTTTCATCTTGCTTACTCTCTCTTTCAAATCTTGATTTTCTCTTTGGAGTGGAGCCATATTTTTATCTCTTGTTTCAGCCTTTCTAAGGCCTCCATAAGGATTTTGATTTCCCCTATCTACAAACTCACTTGGGACATAGCTTGAACCAAGCCATCAATACTCAATCCAGCTTCGGTATTAGCAGGTATGATGACAACCATATCTAATGTTTCTACCTGTCCCAATAGCCAATTTTCCTTCTCTTTTTCCAGCTGCAACACTTTAGCTTTGTAATTTAGTGCTTCTTGTCTCAAGGTCTCATTTTCTTGCTCTGAAGCAGCTAGCTTTGTTGTCTGTGGGTGTTCTTTGGGGGACATTTTCAGTCTCTTCTTTAGACTTTGAATCATCTTGTCTTTCTCATCCAAAGAAGCTCTTATCCCTTGAGGGACTTCAGATTCCAATCTTTTGACTTGTGTTTTCTAGGATTTACTAGATGCTTTCTCCTGCTTCAACTGTCCATCCAATTTGAGTACATGTGTTGTCATCCTGGAAACCTTCAAACCCCAACTCAGATAGTCTAAATACATCATATTGCTGACATTTTTGTGGAACTTTACTTTGTCTAGGGCACCAATACTTTCATAATGCATCTTGACTTCATATACTATATCATCATCAGCCATTGCTATGTTAAACGTTTTTCTTTCAGTGTCCCTAACTAAGAGCAGAGAAGTTTTATGTTGGGAGGCCCTTTCTACCTTAGGCAACAAGTCTCTTATTTCACTATTGGCCATACTTCCTTTCACAACATACCGAATCATTAAGTATTCTTTGGATTGATACACCGCCCTAGGGGTCTTGCTATATACATGTTTCCTTTTGTTGAATACCTTTAAGCTGCTCTCACTTTGTGGCGTGTTTCTTGTACCAACTTATTCATTCTTAGTTGCACTTTCCACCATCTCCATGTTCATTTTCCCTTTAGGTGCTTCTTCCTCCAGATCCACTACCTAGGAAGATGGTGTGATTTTCAATTTCTTGGGAATATTTTGCTGATTACTGGCACCCAGTGCCTTTGAGCTACTCCTCTTGTTATAAACACTTTCCTTTGGAGCTTTAATAATCAATTTTGGAGAAGCTTTCAGTGTCGAGTTCTATTGAGGGGTTGGTTCTGTTTGTTTTATCTGATTGTGTTGTAAAGTGACCTCCATATCTGTACATGTTTCCAGATTAGCTAGTTTATCAAATCCTTCAACATGATCATGCTCATAGGGGCCCAATTTTCTCATCATCCTTCTTGTTGATATGATCTGATGTGGGTCATATTTCCTTTCTTGTAATTGTGTAAACCCAAATTCATTTAATTTGGCTTGGATTTGAGGTAATCAGGATTTGTTCTTTACCATAAAGGGTCCTACTATGAAAGAAAATTTTAAGTTAGAAGCCTTGTGTGCTTTCAGAAAATTCTCTGTCTCTGAAATGATCCTTTGTCTAATGAACTCTAGAGAAAAAATTCTAGGAGTCAGAAAGACTGGTAAAAGAGAAGGTCCTTCTTGATAGCCATACACCCATATCACAGTATATTGTATGAACAACATCCAATCTCCTACTCTTCTCTTTGGATTTGGTTGTAAAAAAAATTTCATTTCTTCCAGGACCCTTGGCAATTATGAGCCGAAGATAAGACTGTACACCCTGGACATGATCTTATTGATGAAAATAAGCATGGTGATCCTTTTACATTCAATTGAGATGAAAGAAGTTTTAGGGAATTCAGTTTTGTTTGATTCCAGGAACATCCTCAACAGGTGCGTATAGTATCTGAAATGTCTCAATGAATTGAAATTCACCAGCTGTTGGTGCATATTTTCAGCGATGAATTTGTCAAAACTTATACAAACAGACTGACTAGTCTCTGATATAAAAAAGGTTAGCAGGAAACCTAACATGACCTCTACTACGAATTTGTCACTATCCAACCATAAAATTTGACTAAGAAGAGAACAAGCTCACTGGACTTTGATGACCATGACTCTCACACTGGAAGGAAATGACAGACTCTCAGAGTGATGTTCAGGTTTAACAATGGTTTGCAAAAATAGGGTTTTAACTTCAGGGGGACACTCTTGATAAAATATAATCATTTTCTCTTCCTTGAAGGGATTTGACACTGTGAGGGATGACTCTGTTATATTGAGGGTGTGTTGAAGGGATGGACTATCTATTTCACATAAGACTTATGACCCTAACTTATTCAAAATGACCTTTTCTTCCTGTGAATACTGCTTGGCATATGAGCTTACAAACTCAAGGAATGGAAAGACTACTTCTATGATGTAAGGTGTAATGTAGGCTTGAGCCACTTCGAGAAAGGGTATGCACTTTCCAATATTGTCTAACAAATTCGATCTGAACACAGAAACAAGAGAGACTGTTATCTCTGTATTGAAAACATCGAATTCCCTGTCAATTAGGGCTCCTTCTCTAGAGGTGATGTCTTGTTCATTCATGGATAAAATGACAGGATTAGCGGCCATGGTGAAAAATACCTGTTAAGCAGTGAAGAAAACAAGAATCTGATCCAACTTTGAGCTTGAGTTTTGAATGGATGTTTTGTGCCAAATTTTGAATGTTTGAACATTTCAAAGTATCATAAAATAATGTCGGGGACCTTCCTTTTATATGTGTCTATCGACATCGAGGATTGGAGAAAATGGTTTTGGGCAGACCGTGTTTCGCTCCGATGTACTTCTAGAGGTGCCACATGTCCACGAATGAACCATGGTAGTTTTCCCCAGCCCACCTTCGAATGATTAATCCTTGCACTACTTCAATCACCGATATGAGTTTCAGCCGTTGATCTGGATCACTCTAAGATCTATGGTCCATCGTGCCTCAACAACTTTCGATATCAGGGATTGGAGAAAATAGTTTTAGGTAGACCGCTTTTTTCCCTGATGTACCTCGAGAGGCACCACACGTCCATGAACTAAACCATGGTAGTTTTCCCTGGCCCGCCTTCGAATAATTATCTTTCGTGCGACTTCATTCCCCGATATGTGCCTTAGCCATTGATTTAGGTTGCTTCAATATTGACGTTCCACCAAGTCCTACCTTTCGTACCTCCGCTATATTTGTCCACATGCTGCCATATAAGATCTTATCTTCCAAACTATCACACTTCCATAGTGATGTGGCTTTTCGCTAAATATCTGAAACTTGGATCCTGATCTGAAAATTGTTATGGTGATAACATACCATACAACCAATAGTCCCTCTAGGAAAAATAATCAATCTCCCATAACCATGTCTTACACAACACCAACATCCAACTACACATAAGCATATAACAATATACCTTTTGATCATGTAGATAGATCTATTGTACCTTACATCTATCAACTCTCCTGTAGCTTCCAAATCACTCGTGGCTGCCAAAACTGCTACTTCATCTATCTACATAAACCTGCGGCTACAAAACCACACACAACTAATGACACTACAAATTTTTGTAGCTACTGAAATATGTGACTACATAAATACTCACGACTATAGAACTGTCGAATTTCTGAAGCTACTGAAACTTTCCCTTTCTCAGGCTTGCACAACTTTTGATATATCAATGAGTACCTGCAATAAACTTTTCACAAGATAGATATTCAATATTTCAATAGGTTCTAATGGGAGTCCCTTGCTCTCTTATTTATACTCTCCAAGTGGCTTCATTTAGGGGTTATCTTCTAATTGTTTTACCCAACTTCACTCTTTTAGGGATAACCCACTTTCAATTACTTTACCTACTTGCAACCACTTTATCCATAAATAGTAAACTCACCACTTATTGTTGCAACCACTTTTTTATTTAATTAATTTATTTTGCAACCACTTTGACTTATCCATAAATAGTAAACTCACCACTTCTTGTTGCAACTAATTTTTTATTAATTATTTTCTTATTGCAACAACTTTACCCATGATTAACTCCTAGTTACAACCAATTTGACTAGTAAACTTCTTCTAGGATCTTTTAGAATAATTGACTTCTTTGACCTTCTAGGGGCTTCTAGATAACCCATGAGGGTTTTCAACCTTCACTAATCCATATCTCCTCAACCATGAGTAACTACGTGACACACCACATATCACCGGAAATGGCATGACATGTACTAATCATATAGAATAGTCTTACCTGCATATTCACCTATCTTCATGCCTTTATAGATAAAACAAACTTGGTTCCCTTACCCATACCTTTGTGCTACCGGAATTCACTATCGAACTTCTCCAAGGGTTGACATCAATATACAACATGACTCTCCAAGGGTTGAAATCAATGACAACCAAAAATATAAACCCACTATCCATAAACCTAAGGTAACTGTCCAACAATATCCCTCTTTGGCATTGATGGAAACACCAACATTTATGGCAACACTCTGATGCAACACTAAAGTCATGGTGCTCACGCTCCTGTTGTGACCATAACTCCTCATGAATGTTTCTATCTCTCTCCCTTTGACATCACTATCAAAGGGTATCTCCCTTTGGGGCTGCTCCCCATGACTGAACTCTCCTTAGGGTTGTTCCCCATGACTAAACTCTCCTTGGGGTTGCTCCCCTAGTCTAAATAAATTTGATATTTCTCTCTGTTTCTAAGCCTTTGATTACCCTCTCTCCCTTCATCTGAATAATATCTACCCCTTTGACAAAGGGTATCACTTTGACGCAATTCTAATGGCATGCATGCCAATGATCCCTCTATGATTATCTCTATCATCTCTCCTCTTGGAATCATACCCATGTCTTTACTTCTCTGGCTAAAAAATTCTCTGAATGATCTTTCTACCTGTCTTCCTGCTTCTGTTTCTCTTCCTTTGACATCTCTACAAGATGTCATATAGAACAATTGTAGGGCTTCTTGTTCCTACTTCCTTTTGGAGTTTTTATCCATTGGTGATTCCTTGTGTAATAATATGACATATATAAAAAGAATTCAAGAATAAAAATTCAAATATTCGTGTATCATTATCATCGAGTATGATAGTATTCCTTTATCTTTGAACCAATCTATGCATCAATCTTTGGATCCATGCTCTCATCTACTGTCATATATTTGTCCAAACCTGTTAAGTGTTCTAATGAATCCATTTGTATCCATGTGACCCATATTGTTTAACAATATCCTGTTGGATCATGTTGTCATTGATGCCAATGATTTGAAAGATTGATGTCAAGTGATTAAATGGTTGATTGATGTCAATGGATTGATTGATAGGCTTGATTTATTGATGATTGATGAACAATGTATATGTATTTTCCTTGATGAGAATGATAGATGTCAAGTGGAAACCAATATATTGAAGATGTTATCATTGATATGATGCATAGATGAAGATGGATCAATGAGTTGTCATTGATACATGATGCATAGTTGGATTGACCTTATCATGGTTGATATGGTACAAATGGATGAACTCCAAAGTGGTCCCCTTATGGTGAAATCCCTCATGGGAAGATGCTTTGGGGTTGATTTATGGTTGAGAGAACCCATGCTTGTATGTGAAATAAAGAGAAGAATATTAGTGATTTTGTTGGTGAAACTATCCTATATGGATAGTGCTTGTCATGCCATTTCCAGTGGTATGTGGAACGTCACATAACTCCTCATGGTTTGAGAGTTATGGCCTTACGAAGTTGAAGGACCCTCATATATTGATGGCTTGAACCCCCATAAGGTCAAAGAAGTCAAAGTGCCTTAAAATAAGAAATAATTATTTAAATGATAAAGTAAAGTGACAAAGTCAAGGTGGATTATTTAAATAATAAAGAGAAATGAAAAAATCAAGAAGGAATATTTAAATGATAAAGTATTGGAGAACTTTCTATTTATGGAAAGTGGTTAACCCTAAAATAAGGAAAATAGGTTAAGTGACCTAGAAATGGGTTAAGTGAACTAAAAATGGGTTAAGTGACCTAGAGGATGAAAGTATAAATAAGATAGCAATGGTCTCTTGTAAAACATCCTTTTTGGTGGATCAATGGAGAGCTTCTTGTGACATTATCTTTTTGGAGTATTGATGGAGAGCTTCTTGTGAGAGAATCTTTGGTGTGGATCTCTTGAGCATAATTGAAGATCTATTATGAGAAAGAGAGCATGAGAAGGATCTCATGGACGCATCAAAGTTTCAGTAATATTGGAGATATTGACGGAAAAAGTCTCTAAGCTTTAGAAACCCTAGTTTCGGAGGTGTACGCGGGTTGTATGAGGACAGGGCACATACAGTGGATACAATCATGGATATTTGTGTTTGAGATGATGATTGGTAGTTGAAGACTGAAGGAGGTTCCAGATCTGCATTCTATGGCCTCAGATCTGTCACTGAGACACTGGTATGGTTACATTATTGTCTTGATGGACAGTATAGTTTGTTGTGTTGTGAATGCTTAGGGCATTCTTGGTATGGTTGTTGTGATGTGATTTATGTTGGTTGATGGAGTGAGCAATACTCCTGTGATTAAGTTGTGATATGATTTCTATGATATACTAGTTGTTTATACATGATTGAGTTAGCGTTCATATTGGTTGGTTGTGGAGAATGAGTAAGCTATTGGAGAGATTGGATGTGTTGTGACTGGTTGGTGGTCAGTTTGGATAGTGGAAGATAGAAGAAATTATGCTTGCAGTTTGCAGAGGATCTGAGTGTGTGATGAAAAGGATAAACCCTAATAGCTCAGAAGGCACACGCAGGTTGCTGTATATATTGGTCATGTACATACACGGGCTGTAGTGAGACAAGGTGCATACACACGTGGGTTTCACTACTGACAGGTTGCGTACCCATTACAGATTGATATCTGTTGAGGATTGTTGCCTCATCTCAGTTGGTGCTAAGGGTGTAAGTTGAGTCTTGCATTATAGAGCTGGTGCTCTTGTAGAGTTGTACTCTATTCAGTTGTTGCTGAAAAACCCCAAGGATTGTAGTCTGTAATAAAAACAAAATTGTACATACATCTTGTGTTCTTTGTATTCCTTGTGGTGATGAATTATTGATGATCTATGTTGTTGATATATGCTGCTGATATATGTTCACATCTAACTGGTTATAAATGACAGCAATGAGTAATGAGTAAAAGTTGAATGTTAACTAATGAGTTTTGTGTAAGAGGGAAGTTTTGGTAAAAAGAGCCCCACACTCAT
>SNQJ01S0024492.1:6982-23075 GCA_010110895.2 Picea sitchensis | reverse complement strand
AGAAAATCTCAAAAGAACAAAGCAAGGAAGACATCAAGAAGCTATTCTTGGGACACCAAAGAAAAGGTATGAAAGTATTTTTCATGGGCATTGTTATTCATGTAATGGATATGGTCACAAAGATTTTGAATGTAGATCTTATGAAATGAGATATAATGGAAGATTTTATAACACCATGAGGTTTTGGAGATGTGATCAAGTAGGACACATTGTTGTTCACTCTAACAACATTAGATGCTACACCTATAGTGGATTTGGCCACAAATACCAGGAGTGTTGGAACAAAAGAAGAAAGTCCATGATGAGGACTTCAAATAGCATGGCTTGAAGAAGGAATGAATTAAGAAAGGGATACATCTTTGAAAAGATGGATGCTCAGAGCTCAAGTTCTGAGGAGCAGGGACATCTACAAAAGTGGGTAAAAAAGACAGAGCAGCCAGAACAGAATGAAATACTGAAGGGAAGTTCAAATGTGTCATCTACTAAGGCATACGTGGGTGACAGTAGTATCACTCGTGTACATACGCGGGTGGAACTTGAATAGGCTGCGTACATACGCGGGCAAACCTTGAATAGGTCTCATACATATGCGCTCTAGTGTGCAGCAGGACATGTATATGTGGAAAAGCCTTGGGAAAAAGGTAATGCACATGGGTTGCAGCTTACTGTAATGATATAACTTTGTGATGCAGGGGCTGACATAGTTTGTTGCAGGTTCTAACACTCTTTGTCGCAGGCTTAAATGTTCACCTTTTGGATTATGTAAAATAAAATCTTGGGTGCATGGCACTAACCTATGAGTATGGATTGATGCATTTTTGCTAGTTATAATAGTGGAGTTATGGCACCTTGGTCATGTAATGTATCTTGATTGGAAGCTTACTTGTTGAAAAACCTGATACATGCTTTTGACATGTGGATGGGATACATATTGGGACATATAGTTGGTGAGTTGATGAGATGATCATGTTGAGGATTCATGACTTGATCTATTATTGGTACACTTCTAGTACATTGATAGAGGCACCTACTAGTAGTTTGATTGACACATGCTTTATGGAGGATTTGGCATACAAATATGGGATTCATCATTTTGTGGTGATGTTTGGTACACTCATATATGGCATATGCTTGACTGGTATTACTTGATTAGCACAACAATTGGAATTTGTTTGATACATGGCTATGGTACTTGGTTCATGATGGAGACATATCATGAGTGATATGACACTTGTTTGGCATATTGGTAGATGCACATGGTTGGCATATTGGTGGATTCACATGATTGATACATTCCATGGATGATATCTTATGGCACATTGTATGGTATTGATGTACATGGTTGATGTACATGGGTTTTGTGTATTGTGGGCACATTTTAGTACATGATGTACTTGGTTGATATATTGTTCATTATTCTCTATTTATTGTTGACATATCTTTTGTTTCATGATGTATGGTATGGCACAAGTTTGATGCATAAACAGGTCCAAGGATCGTCATAAAGAGAATGGTTGATCTATGATCCTGTTGAAGATAGGGGGAGACATACCCGTAGGGGGAGTAATTCTTCTTCCCATGATTCTAGGAGGATATATTTATCAGATGCATACATAGAAAAGAGACCTATATTTGAAGAAAGAGCATAGAGGCATAATTTCAGGGGGAGGGATGGTCACAAGGGGAGTATGAGAGATGTATATTCAGCATTACATCAGAGTGATATCCCTTGTTCAAAAGGGGAGAGATTATTCATAGGAATATCAAAGACATTCATACAGGGGGATCAGCCCCAAGGAGAGTTCAAGCAGGGAGAGCAGCCCCAAGGAGAGAAGACCCTTTGCCATTGATGTCAAAGGGGGAGAGATAGTCACATTGATGTGATTGATGTTTAATGGGGAGAGATAGTCATAAATGATGGAAATAGATAGTCACATTGATATGATTGATGACTATAGATGTAGAGCTTTTCTTCTCTACATGTTGACATCAATGATTGGTGTTGACATCAATGTTGGTATTTCCATCAATGCCAAAGGGGGAGATTGTTGGATCATGTTGTCATTGATGCCAATGGTTTGATTGATTGATGTCAAAGGATTGATTTCAAGTGATTAAATGATTGATTGATGTCAATGGATTGATTGATAGGCTTGATTGATTGATGATTGATGAACAATGTATATGTATTGTCCTTGATGAGAATGATAGATGTCAGGTGGAAACAAATCGATTGAAGATGTTATCATTGATATGATGCATAGATGAAGATGGATCAATGAGCTTTCATTGATACATGATGCATAGTTGGATTGATCTTATCATGGTTGATATGGTACAAATGGATGAACTCTAAAGTGGTCCCCTTATGGTGAAATCCCTCACAGGAAGATGCTTTACGGTTGATTTATGGTTGAGAGAACCCATTCTTGTATGTGGAATAAAGGGAAGAAGATCAATGATTTTGTTCATGAAACTATCCTATATGGATAGTGCTTGTCATACCATTTCTGGTGGTATGTGGAACATCACATAACTCCTCATGGTTTGAGAGTTATGGCCTTACGAAGTTGAAGGACCCTCATATGCTGACTTGAACCCCCATAAGGTCAAAGACGTTAAAGTGCCTTAAAAGAAGAAATCATTATTTAAATGATAAAGTAAAGTACAAAGTAAAGGTGGAGTATTTAAATAATAAAGAGAAGTGAAAAAATCAAGAAGGAATATTTAAATGATAAAGTATTGGAGAACTTTCTATTTAGGGGAAGTGGTTAACCCTAAAATAAGTAAAATAGGTTAAGTGACATAGAAATGGGTTAAGTGACCTAGAGGATGAAAGTATAAATAAGATAGCAATGGTCTCTTGTAAAACATCATTTTCGGTGGATCAATGGAGAGCTTCTTGTGAGATTATCTTTTTGGAGTATTGATGGAGAACTTCTTGTGAGAGCATCTTTCGTGTGGATATCTTGATCATAATTGAATATCTATTCTGAGAAAGAGAGTGTGAGAAGGATCTCATGGACACATCAAAGTTTTGGAAATATCAAAGATCTTGACGGAAAAAGTCTCGGACCTTCAGAAACCCTAGTTTTTGAGGTGTACGTGGGCTGTAATGGGTCAGGGCACATACATACGCATGATGTATGAGGACAGGGCACGTACAATGGATAAAATCATGGAGATTTGTGTTTGAGATGATGACTGGAAGTTGAAGACTGAAGCAAGTTCCAGATCTGCATTCTATGGGCTCAGATCTGTCACTGAGACACTGGTATGGTTACATTATTGTCTTGATGGATAGTATTTCTTTTTGTGTTGTGAATGCTTAGGGAATTCTTGGTATGGCTGATGTGATGTGATTTATGTTGGTTGATGAAGTGAGCAATACTCTTTTGATTCAGTTGTGATATGATTTCTATGATATACTAGATGCTTGTACATGATTGAGTTAGCATTCATATTGGTTGGTTGTGGAGCATGAGTAAGCTATTGGAGAGCTTGGATGTGTTGTGACTGGTTGGTGGTCAATTTGGACAGTGGAAGATAGAAGAAATTATGCTTGCAGGTTGCAGAGAATCTAAGTGTGTGATGAAAAAGGAGAAACACTAATAGCTCAGAAGGCAGATGCAAGTTGCTGTATATATTGGCCGCGTACATATGAGGGCTATAGTGAACCAGGGTGCATACACACACGGGATGCACTACTGATAGGTCGCGTACCTGTTGCAGATTGATATCTGTTGAGGATTGTTGCCTCATCTCAGTTGGTGCTGAGGGTGTAAGATGAGTCTTGCATTATAGAGCTGGTTCTCTTGTAGAGTTGTACTCTATTCAGTTGTTTCTTAAAAACCCCAAGGATTGTAGTCCATAATAAAAAGAAAATTGTACATACATCTTGTGTTCTTTATGTTCCTTGTGGTGATGACTTATTGATGATCTATGTTGTTGATATATGTTCACATCTAACTGTTTATAAATGACAACAATGAGTAATGAGTAAAAGTTGAATGTTAACTAATGATTTTTGTGTAAGAGGGAAGTTTTGGTAAAAAGAGCCCCACACTCATTCACACCCCCTTCTAAGTGTGGTAGGTGTGTCCAACATATCTGTCTGATGATATTTCTTCTACTGACGATTTATCTTTCCCTGTTTTGTCATGCCTTTCACTGCTTTCCTTTCTGTGATCAAGTAATTTCAAATGATTCCAATTGTTAAGCCATTTTTAAGTATCTCACAAATCCATCTTTGTCCATACTATCCGAAACTATGCAACTCAAGTGTCCACAATGATAACCCATCTGTCACTGCACTATCATGAAGTCTACATTGCTACAATTGATCATCAAATATCAATTGTGTCCATGGGTCTTCTCTGTTTGTAAACCAAACTATGCATATCTAGAACAACATGTGTTGAAGATATCTCTGTCTAAATACAATCATAGACTTCTTCCTGTGTAATTTTATCAATTGATCAATCTGTCATATTGTACTTATGCTAAATGACTACTCCGAGTCTGTCTACTTGAACTCTATAAGATTCTCAAAATATGGTTCTTTGATCTATCTCAGCTACTGAATAGACTCTTCCTATCTAATATTCATATCACATGGGAGTCTCCAAGCCAGATGTCTCAAAAGAATATCTTCTCTGATGAGAAATCATCTTAACCTTCATCTGTAGGGTCATTATTTCTCTGAACTTTGACTTCTCCCTTTCTCCCTGTGGATTGGTCTTGCTCTATAATTCCTGTACAATCTCTTGAAATTGTTCTTTATTTACTTGACCTTCTTTTCTTTCCTTTCTTTTCCAAACCTTTCTGTATCTGACATCTTCATTTTTCTTTGTAGATTTTTCTTCACCTCATGTTATTTCCAATCTTGTGATCTCTGGGACCTGGTCTTTGTTCACCCGTTCTTCCTATTTTCTTATCCATACTTTCTTATATCTATTAATGTTCTCTTTCATATAAGTATTTATCATTCTTCTACAATCACGAGCTATGTGTACATAGTTATGGAATTTGTAACATTCAATGTTATGTGGGGCCACATAACTATTTCTTGATTGAACATTTCTTTCATAAGCCCTACAATATGCAACCTTGTGTCCAAATTTAGTACAACAAAAAAAATGACCATAGAAGAAATTTGTATACATGGGAGTGAATGATATTCTTTGTGGTGTAGTCCTTATGAATTATTTCCTTGGATGATCATGATGTTCCCTTTTGTGGATTCCTTCATTATGTTCGGAGCTTCTTCATTGCCTGAATGTGGTAGGTCTTGTTGAAAGTGTATCTCTTTTATACTCATTCTTCTTTGATTCTTATTGAGCATGATTCTTTCCCTTGAGAACTTCTGCATAACTCTTAGGCTTCTCTTCATTTTTCTTTTCTGGTAACCTGCAACATTTCTCTTCAACTTTCTTTGTTGATCATGTTGATGCTTCTTCAATAGTTTTACTGAACTTGACAACTTTTACTCTCAACATGACAACTTCTTCTTCCAGCTTCTCGTAGTCCTCTTCTTTCTTCTTCATCTAGATCTTCATTCCTTCTTCTATTCTTCTTGCTTATTCAAGTTGTATCTTCAAGGTGATGATTTCATCTTCAAGTTCTCTTTCTCGTTGAATGTATTATGCTTCATGGTTCTTTTCCATTTTAGTCTCTGAATTATATTGTATTTCATTGGGCTTTTCTATCTCATCACTTTCAATTTTCAAATGCGGGCATTCAAATTCAAGATGTCCTCCTTTTCACAATTAAAACAAAAAAACATGCCTATGTTGATTTCACACTCTTATTCTTCTGAATATGCCTGACATGATGTGAATCATTCCTCTTGATTTGTACCTGCATATTCTTTTTCATTCTTTGAATCTGTGATGGGTGAAGAATACATAGTATGTAACTTACCCCAAATTTAAATATTTGATGAAGATTTACCCACTTTGTCCTTTAGTGAATCATATAGTCCTTCCAAAATGAAATCCATTGCAATTTTGTTATTTGATTTCAATTCCTTCTTAGTTGTAGTCTTTTCCCTTTTTGAACTATCATATCCTTTAACAACTAATTTCCAAATATCATATCCCTGTTCCTTTAAAAATACTTTCGTTCTTCTGCTCCATATATCATACTCTAGACCACTATGACCATCAAATGTTGGTACTACATTCACAATGTATTCCATGAACTCCTTCCATTGGTTAAACATTTCCTGAAGGAACCTCGCTCCGATACTGATTGTTGGATTAGGAAGAGGGGGGTTGAATAAGTAATGAACAATTTATACCACTTATTAATCCTTTTAACCACAATGTATATTCTTTTAACTTATTCAACAATGTTCATTAGTTCATCATCAATATATTATTGCATCATAAACATTAACATCCATCAGTGCATAATGAACAATAATAGACACATCCACATAATACACAGTACACCATTATTTTACGTTCACACCCAATGTGGGAGAAAACCACAAAATTGTTTTCTTATATGTCTAAGAATTACATTCAAGGAAGCACCAAATTCCAATTCTCTAGCTCCAACCAGAAGGAAGCTCCAACTCCCTGTATTCTCCGACTTCAACTGAAAGGTGGATACAACCACCCAATTCTTTGGCTCCAACCAGAAGTAGGATCCACCCCCCTAATTCTCAAGCTCCAACCTGAAGGAAGCTCCAACTCCTTGGTTCTTTGGCTCCAACCATCTATCCATTCCCCGTACTACCACCCTGAAATATAAATGCCAAATGTAGAAAACTTGTCACTATCACAACAACATGTACCAACCTATACCAATAACTTGTCACGCCCTATACCAACAATATGTACAACCAATCTGTCACAACCTGTATCAATCAACTTGTACCAATCATCATGTACTATCAGCCATGTACAACAATCACTCACACAACCTGGACCATCACAAGTGCATCAACTATGCACTACACATCATGTCACAACAACCTATCACATCAACCTCATTAACCAAATCAGATCTATTCACCAAGATCAATCACCAAGACAACTCTCAACCATATGGACATTATCACCAATATGTGCATCACCCAAGACTACTCAAAAACATAAACAATATGTACCAAGATCAAGATGTCATTCTAAAAGCATACCAAGTCATATATGCCACATCATCCATAAACTATGTGCCAACAATACTATTAGCAAGTGCCTCTAAAAATGTACCAAACATGTAGCAATCATGTGTCACCAACACTACTAGAAAGTGCCTCTAACAATGCACCAAACATGCACCAATCATGTGTCACCAACACTACTAACAAGTGCCTCTAACAATGCACTAAGCATGTACCAATCATGTGTCAATCTACAAGACAAACTATGAATCATCAAGATATATCAACATCACCATACCATACATCAACTATATGTCTGAACATGTACCCAACATGTACATCAACCAAATATAAAATAAATACACCAATATAACCATAAAAATTTCTCTACCAATACATCACACTATCCATAACCAAATACAATAAATCATCATATCAAACCATTTACCAAAACCTCACTGTTATGTAGCCTCAAACTATACCAACAACTTCACCAACACATCTCAACCAAAAACCCTCAATCATGTACCAATAAATACAAGATATGCCTCAACAACTAACCCAACAAAGTGTGCTAATGATAAACAATAAATACACCAGAATTGTACTTCTGTAAATATGTTTCATACAGTATCTACCATACGACCAATATTCCCTCTAGGAAAAATCATCAATCTCCCACAAACATGTCTCAAACAACACCAACATCCAATTACACATAATCATAGACATACCTTTTGATCATGTAGATATATCTGTTGTACATGACCTCTGTCAACATTCATTTAGCTTCCAAATCACCTGTGACTACCGAAACTGTCGCTTTCTGTAGCTACCATAACATGTGGCTACGGAACCATCTGAAGCTACTGAAACTACCACTTTTTGTAGCTACCAAAAATTTCTACAGATATTGAAACTGTGACTACAAAAACACCCGTAGCTACAGAATTGTCGATTTTTTGCCGCTACTGAAAATTTATTTTTCTCAGACTTGAGAAACTTATGATATCTCAATGAGTACCTGCAATAAAACTTTCACAATATAGATATTAAATATATTCAATAGGTGCTAATGGGAGTCCCTTACTCTCTTATTTATGTTCTCCAAGTGGCTTCCTTTAGGGTTTCTCTTCTAGTTGTTTTTACCCAACTTCCCTCTTTTAGGGCTAACCCACTTTTAACTACTTTACCCACTTACAATCACTTTATCCATAAATAGTAAACTCACCACTTCTTGTTGCAACCACTTTTTTATTTAATTAATTTCTTTTGCAACCACTTTGACTTATCCATAAATAGTAAACTCAACACTTCTTGTTTCAACCACTTTATTATTTAATTAATTTCTTTTGAAACCACTTTGACTTATCCATAAATAGCAAACTCACCACTTATTGTTGCAACTAATTTATTTTTTAATTATTTTTTGATTGCAACAACTTTACCCATGATTAACTCCTAGATAAAACCAATTTGACTAGTAATCTTCTTCTAGGAGCTTCTAGAATAATTGACTTCTTTGACCTTCTAGGGGCTTCTATATAGCTCATGAGGTTTCTCCAACTTCACTAAGCCATATCTCATCAACTGTGAGGAACTAAATGACATACCACATATCAATGGAAATGGAATGAAATGTAATATTCATCTAGAATAGTCTTACCTGCATATTCATTGATCTTCATGCCTTTATACCTCAAACAAACTCAAACAAACTCGGGTCCCTTACCCATACCATTGTGCTACCAGAATTCACTACTAGACTTATCCAAGGGTTGAAATCAATCTATAATATCACTCTCCAAGGATTGACATCAATAACAACCAACAATCCAAACCAACTGTACATCAAACTAAGACAATTTTACAATAATATCACCCTTTTGCATTGATGGAAACACGTTGATGCAACAATGAAAATCATGGTTCTCATTCTCCCCCTATGACCATCACTCCTCATAAATGTTTCTATCTCTCCCCCTTTGACATCAATGGCAAAGGGTATCTCCCTTTGGGGCTACTCCCCATGACTGAACTCTCCTTGGGGATGTCCCCCCTGACTGAACTCTCGTTGGGGATCCTCCCCCTATCTAAATACTGTTGATATCTCTTTGTATTTCTAAGCCTTTGATTACTCTCTCTACCTTCATCTGAATAATCTCTCCCCCTTTGACAAAGGGTATCACTCTGATGCAATGTTGATGACATGGATGTGAATTCTCCCTCTATGATTATCTCTATCATCTCTCCTCTTGTAATCATACCTCTGTCTTTACTTATCTATCTGAAAACTTATCTAAATGATATTTCTACCTGTCTTCCTGCTTCTATTTCTCTTCCTTTGAGTTCTCTACAATATGTCATGTAGAACAATTGTAGGGATTCCTATACCTACTTCCTTTTTTTTTTTTTTTCCATTGGTACTTCCTTGTGTAATCAACTGACATATACAAAAAGAATTCAAGAATAAGCATTCAAATATTCATGTATCATTATCATCCAGTATGATAATATTCCTTTATCTCTGAACCACTCTATGAACCAATCTATGAACCAATCTCTGAATCGATTTCTGAATCCATGCTCTCATCTACTACCATATATCTCTCCAAACCTGCTAAGTGTTCTAACAAATTGAGTTGTGTCCATGTGACCCATATTGTTCAACAATATCCTTCTGATGATATCACTTTTGATGATGGTTTCTATTTCCCTTTTCTATTGTTCCTTTCATTTCTTTCCTTTCTATGATCAATTGATTTCAAATGATTCCAATTGTTAAGCCATTGTTAAGCATATCACAAATCCATCTCTATCCATACTATCCAAAACTCTTCTACTCAACTATCCACAATGTTGACCCATATGTCATTGTACTATCATGAAGTCTGCACCGCTGCAACTGATCATCAAATGTCAACTGTGTCCATTTTTCTTCTCTATCTGTAAACTAAACTATGCATATATTTAACAACTTGTGTTGAAGATATCTCTGTGTGAATACAATCATAGACTTCTTCCTGTGTAACTTTTTCAACTGATCAATCTATCATACTATACTTCTACTAACTGACTACTTTGAGTCTGTCTACTCGAACTCTGTAAGTTGCTCAAAATATGGTTCTCTAATATGTCTCAACTAATGCATAGAATAACCCTATTTAATATTCATATCACACGGGAGTCTCCAAGATGGATGGCTCAAAAGAATATCTTCTCTAATGTAGAGCCATCATCGTTTCATTTGTAGAGTCATTATTTCTCTTAACTCTGACTTCTCCCTTTTTGCCTGTGGATTGGTCTTTCTATATAATTA
This sequence comes from Picea sitchensis, assembly GCA_010110895.2. Lineage (NCBI taxonomy): Eukaryota > Viridiplantae > Streptophyta > Pinopsida > Pinales > Pinaceae > Picea > Picea sitchensis. The sequence continues at coordinate 12,645 of SNQJ01S0024492.1, read as the reverse complement.
CTGAAAGTACAATCTCTTGAACTTGTTCTTTATTTACGTAACCTTCTTTTCTTTAATTTATTTTCCAAACCTTTATGTACCTGACATATTTCTTTTTCTTTTTAGATTTATCTTCATCTTGTGTTATTTCCAATCTTGCGATCTTTGGGACATGGTCTTTGTTCACCTATTCTTCTTGTTTTCTTATACATACTTTCTTATATATGATATCAATATTCTCTTTCATGTAAGTATCGATCAAGCTTCTACAATCACGAGCTATGTGTCCATAGTTATGACATTTGTAACATTCAATGTTATGTGGGGCCATATAAGTATTTCTTACTTGAACATTTCTTTCATAAGCCATGTAATCTGCAACCTTATGTCCAAAGTTAGTACAATAAAAACAATTACCATAAAATAAATTTACATACCTAGAAGTGAATGATCTTGTTTATGGTTTAGTCCTTCTGAATTCCTTCCTTGGATAATCATGATATTTTCTTTTGTGGATTCATTCATTATGTTTGAAGCTTCTTTGCTACCTGAATTTGGTAGGTCTTGCTGAAGATGAATCTTTTTTATACTCATTCTTCTTTGATTCTTGTTGACTGTGATTCCTTCCTATGATAAATTCTACATAACTCTTAGGCTTCTCTTCATTTTTATTTTCTAGTAACCTATGCAATTTCTCTTCAACTTTCTTTGTTTATGATGAGGATGCTTCTTCAACACTTTTACTAAGCTTGAAAACTTTTACTCTCAACATGAGAACTTCTTCTTCCATTTTCTTGTAGTCCTCTTATTTCTTCTTCATCTGGATCTTCATTCCTTCTTATGTTCTTCTTTCTTATTCAAGTTGGATCTTCAAGGTAATGATTTCTTCTTCAAGTTCTCTTTCTCGTTGACTTTATTCTGCTTCATGATTATTTTCCCTTTTAGTATCTGAATTATCTTCTATTTCATTGGGATTTTCTATCTCATCACTTTCAATTTTCAAATGCAGACATTCAAATTCAAGATGTCCTTCTTCTTCTTAATCTTTCTGTCATGATGAGAATATTTCCTCTTGATTTGTACCTGCATGCTCTTTGGCATTATATGACTATGTGATGGGTGAATAATAGATATTATGTCACTTATCCCAAAGTTCTTTAGTTGATGAATATTTAACCACTTTGTCCTTTATTGAATCATATAGTCCTTCCAAAATGAAATCCATTGCAATTTTGTTATTTCATTTCGGTTCCTTCTTGGTTGTAGTCTTTTCCTTTTTTGAACTATCATATCCTATAACAACTGATTTCCAAATATCAAATCCATGTTCCTTTGAAAGTACTTTCATTCTTCTGCTTCATATCTCATACTCTAGACCACTCTGACCATCATATTTTGGTACTCCATTCTCAATGTACTATATGATCTCCTTCTAGTGGTTAAACTATTTCCTGAAGGAACCTTGCTCTGATACCAATTGTTGGATTACTTAGAGGGGGGGTGAATCAGTAATGAGCAATTTATACCACTTATTAATCATTTTAACCACAATGTATATTCTTGTAAATTATTCAACAATGTTCATCAATATATCATCAATATATTATTTCATCATAAACATTAACATCCATCAGTGCATAATGAACAATAATAGACAAATCCACACAATACATAGTACACCAGTATTTCACGTGAAAACCCAATGTGGGATAAAACCACATAATTCTCTTCTTATATCAAAGAATTACATTCAAGGAAGCACCAACTTCCAATTCTTTGGCTCCAACTAGAAGGAGGCTCCAAACCCCTATGTTCTCCAACTTCAATCAGAAGGTAGATACAGCCACCCCATTCTCTGGCTCCAACCATAAGGAGGATCCAACCCCCTATGTTCTCCAGCTTCAACCGAAAGGTGGTTACAACCAACCAATTCTCCGACTCCAACCAGAAGGAGGCTCCAACATGAAGGAATCTCTAACTCCCTGGTTCTCTGGCTCCAATGAGAAGGAGGATCCTACTTGAAGGAATATATAACTCCCTGGTTCTTTGGCTCTGACTAGAAGATGGATCCAAAACCTTATTATTTCTCCATCCTTCCACCCTAAAATATAAATGCTAAATGTAGACAACTTGTCACTGGCACAAAAACATGTACCAACAACCTGTACCAACCTGTACCAATAACTTATCACACCTTGTACCAACAATCTGTACAATGAATCTGTCAAAAACTGTATCAATCAACCTATACTAATTAACATTTACTATCAACCATGTACATCAATCACTCACACAACCTGTACCATCACAAGTGCATCAAATATGAACAACACATCCTGTCACAACAACCTGTCACATCAACCTCATTAACCAAATCATATCTACTCACCAAGATCACTCATGAAGACAACTCTCAACCATATGCACACTATAACCAAGATGTGAATTACCCAAGACTACTCACAAACATCAACAAGATGTACCATTATCAAGATGTGATTCTAAAAATATACCAAGTCATATATGCCACATCATCCATAAAATATGTGCCAACTATACTATCAGCAAGTGCCTCTAGCAATGTACCAAACATGTACCAATCATGTTTCACCAACACTACTAGGAGGTGCCTCTAACAATGCACCAAACATGTACCAATCATGTGTCACCAACACTATTAACAAGTGCCTCTAAAAAATCACTACGCATGTACCTATCATGTGTCAATCAACAAGACAAAATATGACTCATCAAGATATATCAACATCACCATACCATACATCAACTATATGTCTCAACATGTACCCAACATGTACATCAACCAAATATCAAATACATACACCAATATAACCATCAAAATTTCTCTACCAATACATCACACTATCCATAACCAAATACAATAAACCATCACATCAAACCATGTGCCAAAACCTCACTATTATGTAGCCTCAAACTATACCAACAACTTCACCGACACATCTCAACCCAAAACCCTCAACCATGTACCAATAAATACAAGATATGCCTCAACAACTAACCCAACAAAGTGTTTTGATGATAAAAAATAAATATACTAGAACTATACTTCTGTAAATCTATCTCATATAGTATGTACCATACAACTGATAGTCCCTCCAGGACAAATCATCAATCTCCCATAACCATGTCTCACACAACACCAACATCCAACTACACATAAGCATATACCATACCTTTTGATCCTATAGATAGATATGTTGTACCTAACCTCTGTCAACTTTCTTGTAGCTTCCAAATCACCCGGAGCTATTGAAACTGCCACTTTCTATTGCTACCAAAACCTGCAGCTATAGAACCACCCGCAGCTACTAAAACTACCACTTTCTGTAACTTCTGAAACTTTCTGTAGCTACTGAAACTTTCTGTAACTACAAAAACCTGTGACTACATAAACACCCATGGATACAAAACTGCCTAATTTTTTCAGCTACCGAAATGTTCTCTTTCTCAGACTTGCACAACTTCAGATATATCAATTAGTATCTACAATAAACCTTTCACAAGATAGATATTCAATAGGTGATAATGAGAGTCCCTTTCTCTCTTACTTATACTCTCCAAGTGGCTTCCTTTAGGGGTTATCTTCTAACTGTTTTACCCAACTTCCCTCTTTTAGGGCTAACCCACTTTCAACTACTTTACCCACTTGCAACCACTTTATCCATAAAGAGTAAACTCACCACTTCTTGTTGCAACCACTTTATTATTTAATTAATTTATTTTGCAACCACTTTGACTTATCCCTAAATAGTAAACTCACCACTTCTTATTTCAACTAATTTATTTTTAATTATTTTCTTATTGCAACAACTTTATCCATGATTAACTTCTAGTTACAACCAATTTTACTAGTAAACTTCTTGTAGAAGCTTCTAGAATAATTTACTTCTTTGACCTTCTAGGGGCTTCTAGATAACTCATGAGGGTTCTCCAACTTCACTAAGCCATATCTCCTCAATCGTGAGGAACAATGTGACGTACTGCATATCACCGAAAATGGCATGACATGTATTATTCATCTAGAATAGTCATACTTTCATATTCATTGATCTTCATGTGTTTATACCTCAAACAGACCCAGGTCCCTTACCCATAACTTTGTGCTACCAGACTTCACTACCAGAATTATCTAAGGGTTGATATCAATCTATAAGGATTGAAATAAATCTACAATATCACTCTCCAAGGGTTGACATCAATGACAACAAAAAATCCAAACCAATTGTCCATCAACCTAAGCCAACTATCCAACAAAAGCATATCATAAGAAATAAGAACAAGGTGGTTGACACACTTAGTAGGAGGAAACATGTGATGAATGTTACAGTCATTAGCATCTACCAGTCATATTTGTGCAACATAATTTTAGAAGTTTCCAAATCATATCCGCGCTATATGGACATAAATTTGAACTTACAACAAGGTATGTTGTAGTATAATTTTGAATGATATGAATTTAAAGAGGATGGGATCATCATGTATAGATGTAGAGTCTATGTGCTAAATGATCAGGAGTTGAAAATTATGATATTGTCAGAGATTCATAAGGTTCCTTATGCTAGAAAACTGAGCTACCAGAAGACAATTGTCGCAGTAAAAAAAGTAATATTATTGGCCAGGTATGAAAAATGAGGTTGTTGGTTTTATTGCCAGATGCCTTGAATGTCAAAAGGTTAAGGCTCAACAAAGACATCTAATTGGTTTGCTACAATCTTTACCCATTCCTAAGTGGAAGTGGGAAGTTGTGAACCTGGATTTCATTACTAAGTTTCCTAGGACTACTAAGAAGCATGATTATATTATGGTGGTGGTGGACAAGATTACTAAAGCTGCCCATTTTATTCCAGTGAAGTCAGTGAACAAGGAAGCCAACATTGTTGAGATATACATGGGAGAATTTTCTAAGATGCATGGTGTACCTAAGAAAATTATGTATGACAAACATTCCAAGTTCACCTCGAACTTTTGGAAAGGGTTATTCAAAGGATTTGGGAAAAAATTGAACTTTAGCACAACATATCACCCTGAGAAAGATGGTCAAATAGAAAGGGTAAATTGGGTGATTGAATATATGCTTAGAATGTATATGATGGATAATCCATCAAAATGGGAATATTACCTTCATTTGGTAGAGTTTTTTTTACAAAAATGGGTATTAGGAATCTTTAAAGATGAGTCCATTTGAAGCACTTTATGGTAGAAAATGCAACGTGCCAGTGAATTGGGACAACCCAACAAACTATGCAGTGGTTGGGCCAAATCTACTTTGGGAAATGGAAGAGAATATGGTAAAGATAAAGAAAAATTTAAATGCTTCCCAGGATAGGAAGAAAAGTTGCGTAGATAAAGGTAGAACCCATAGAGAGTTTAAAGTGGGTGATAATTGTTGGATTACTGAGAGGGGGGGAGTGAATTAGTAATAGATAAATTTAATCATTTTTAACCATATAATCCAAGTGTTATATCAATATAGCATTATCATCCAATAACTGCAGAGTAAATAAGCAATGAACAAATGAACAATCATACACATACACAGTACACCAGTGTTTTACGTGGAAACCCAAAGCGGGAGAAAACCACATAATTCTTTTTCTTATATGTCTTGAAGAATTACATTCATTGGAAGCACCAACTTCCTTTGT
>SNQJ01S0024491.1:119207-136353 GCA_010110895.2 Picea sitchensis | reverse complement strand
TTATCTTCCTTCAAAAAATAAGATAATTGCATTAACGGTGCACCAAAAAAATAGTCATGCACCATCTGCGGTGCACCCATATATATTGTGAGCACCGTGATTGGTGCGTAAATGTATAATAATGCATCGAACACAAATTTTCTACTGTGTTATGTGGTGCATTGGAAAAGGTACTGTACTGAGGCGCTACACTACAAACAATATGCTCCACTACGTTACATTTATCATACACATCGTTTAAACCAAAAAACAAATTTAAATTTTAAAGCAAGCAAACAACTATTTAAAATTAGAAAAAAAACTGCGGTGCGTATACGTTCCCTTCACGCAGCGGTGAGTGTAACTAACATAGTCGTACCGTCACACAAAAATTAACAAATTTTCGAGTATGGAAGTTTATAACGGTGCGATCTGGTCATTTCTATCGCACCACGCACGATGCCACCAAAACAATTATTGGGCGCACCGCAACACAATGTTACATTTATCAGTGGTGAGTTTGGTAAACATGAACGCCCCAGTGTGCACGTTTACCAACACACCGCATAAAAATAGCTGATAAGGGCGGTGCACTATGTACTTTAACAACCCAATGCGTTACCTATACTTTGACACACCGCCCCACCAGTTAAATGATTTTCTTTAGTGCATCGTTAAAAAAACGGATCGATGCGTTTATGTTTACCAATGCACTGGCGAGAAATGTAACAAGGTACGCGGTGTGCCCTATAAATTTACAAGTCTCATCATACAAAATGAGAGCTAAGAGCCTCAAACACACCGCATTTTTTTTTTTTAACACTTAAAATTTCACTCAATTTTAAATTTTAAACCTATGAAAACTTAAGTTATGAAGAAACAAGGAAATCACCTAGACATTTTGTAAAGGAGATTACATTTTTGACACAATCCTACATTGTTGCGTAAATGTTTTTTATTTAACCATATGACAACGTGCTCTAATAACAACGCACTAGTGCTTTCAGTGTTACATTGCGCACTGTGTATTTTTAAAAGAATGTTATTACGATGCATCCTTATTTCCGTAGCGCACCAGATAATATCGTTCTTTATTTGAAATAACGTTGTTGCGGTGCTCCAGTTTTGAAGGCATCTATGCGCTTGTTGTCGAAAACGCATCGGTGTGTTATGTACTTATAAAAGCACCGGTGTAAAAACATCTGCTAAAACCTCTGGTCGCTCACCTCCGCTAGTATCATTTGCTATAAATGGATTTTTGGGAAAAAAATCTACTAGAAGGTCTTTTCCTTGTAGTGCTAGCATGTTCGAATAACCTTTTGATTGTCAATTTGATATTGGAATCCCCTCTACATTATTTAATTGAAGCCCTTTTCCTCGTCTTATTTTCAATTTTTTCTAATATTTCCCCTCCTAACGTAACCAAATCCGATCATCTTTTTTAAATTTCTGACAATATTCGAACATTTTAAAGAGTTAGAAACTTTATTAAAGTGTGATAATTTGGAATAACACATAATAGACATTTTTGTATGTTTGTCAACTTGTTCTTTGTATGAATATTAATGTTGAAGATGCTTATCCTTCTTTTGAAGATGGCTCAAATGCATGATACGGGGAACCCGAGATCCATAAACATTGAAATGTGAACCGCATCTAATTCAAATGAATGTTTTTGACAATATATAACTTACAATCCTCTTATAATTTAAAGGATTACATGTTAGTACAATCAAATTTAAATGAAAATTATATGACATTTTTCCACGTTATTCTATTGAATGCCTATGTCTATATCAATCGATTAATTATAGTGTATTCATCCATATATATTTCATTATTTTATTTGATGTCTTTGTTGATTTATATTTATATATTCAGATTTTAATGTTATATGTTGAGAGGTTTATTTTATAATAATAAAAATATAATTTAGTTTTAATTAACTTGAGTTATAAATATATCTACTCTTGAGAAAGATTGCAATTTTTTAATATTTAGATCTTTAAAAATATTTATAGTTATAAAATATTTTTTTTAATTATATATATTTTTATAAGTATTTTTTAGTGGAATAATAAAATATTTTTTTTAATTATATATATTTTTATAAGTATTTTTTAGTGGAATAATAGTACTAAACCATATTTTTAGTCTTTTATATTTTTCTATACTATGAAAAAAAGTATTAAACAATATTTTTAGTTTTTTATACTATGAAAAAAAGTATTAAACAATATTTTTAATTTTTTATGTTTAAAATTTCTATATGCTTAAAAATATTTTCAAATTAAATCAATGAAAAATATATAAAAAATATTTTGTAACTATATATTATATAACTAAAAATATAGTCGGTATTGTTATAAATGAACATAAATCTTTTGTTTATTTTAATAGTTTGAGAATATGGTTTAATGCTTATTTTTACTGGTTTGAGAAAATATGTAACAATATTTTTAGTTTTTTTTATTAAAAATGACTATATGTCTAAAAATATTTTCAAATTAAATCAATTAAAAGTATATAAAAAATATTTTGTAACTATATATTATATAATTAAAAATATAATATGTATGGTTATAAATGACCATAAATCTTATGTTTGTTTTAATGGTTTGAGAATATGGTTCTACATCTATGTTGAATTTATTCTTTTAAGCATGTGAATTTTAATGAAAGTTTTAAATATCTTGTTTATTTTTGTAAACCTAACAGGTATATTTTTTGTAGGTGGGAGACTTGCTTTGTTAAGTCTCCCACCCATGACAAATAAAATAAATGAAAAGTATATAAAAACTATATATGGATCTACAATTGTAATAGTTTGTATCATGATGGAATGTAGACACTCTATGATCCATGTGTGTTGTACTTAAATGTCTTCGGAACAATAATAAATCATCATCTACAAATTTAAAGTTGATTTGCTATCAATGTCCTTAGAATGAGTATAAATAATCATTTGCAAAGTAAAACAAGTTGATTTCATATAAATGTTCTTAGAACAAGTATAAATCATCATTTGTAATGTACAAATCAAGTAGATTTGCTATCAATGTCCTTGGAACAATAATAAATCATAATATGTAAAGTTCAAGATGATTTGCTATCAATGTCCTTAGAACAAGTATAAATCAAGTAGATTTACTATCAATGTCCTTAGAATAAGTATAATTCATCATTTGCAAAGTTCGAAATGATTTGTTATCAATGTCTTTAGAAAGAGTATAAATCATCATATTCAAAGTTCAATATGATTTGGTATCAATGCACTTAGAACAAGTATGATTATAAGTTTCCCTCTGTGTAGTACATTGCATCAGTTCAAAGTTCCTATCTTTGTGACAAAGGAAAAACTTCATTAGAAATTAAAAAAAATAAAATTGGCCAAAACTTATTTTTTGTAATGTGTCAAGCATAAACCAACCTTGTAATGTGACGAACATAGCTCGATGTTTTAATGTGACAAACATAGTAACATTGCAAAGTGTCGATCATAGTAATGTCGCAATGTGATGAACATCGTAATGTCACAATGAGACGAACATGACCTTGTCGTTGCAATGTGATAAACATATCCTGACATTGCAATGTGGTGAACATATCTTGATGTCACAATGTGACAAGCATATCCATATCTCTCAATGTGACAAACATAACCCATTGTTGCAATGTGATGTACACAACCCAATTTCGCAATGTGATAAACATAGTCCAATGTTGCAAAGAGATGAACATTACCCGACCTGATAATGTGATAAACATAACCCACAGTCAAAATGTGACAAACCTATTCCAATGCCATAATGTGACAAAAAAAAACCTTACGTCATAATGTGATGACCATAACTTAACGATGTCACATGATGAAAAAAACCAGATGTTGCATTGTGACGAATGAAACTTGATATACATTGCAATGCGATAGTGCCATAGTAAACCATGGTTAAACATAATCAACATGATCTACCATAATCAGCTCCACATGGTCTACGAAGAGTAGCCATGAGCATGATCAACCATATTCAACCATGGTCATTGTAAACCATAATCAACGATGGTGAATTTCATCCATGATCAACCATAATCAACTTTGTTCAGGTCAAGGTCAACCATGGTTAACCATAATCAACCATGGTAAAGGTCAACCATAGTAAACCATACTCATGGTCAGGGTCAACTATAATTAAACATAGTCAAGGTCATGGTAAACCATAGTCCTGGTTAAGGTCAACCATGGTCAATGTGAGCCATAGTTATGGTCAACCATAGTCATGGTAGGTCAACCATGGTCAATGTTAGCCATAGACATGGCCAACCATGGTTAACTATGGATGACAAATGTCAACCATGGTTAACCATTGTTAACCATTGTTAACCATGGTCAATCATAGTTAACCATGTTCATGGTCAACCAGGGTCAACAATAGTTAAGGTCATGTTCAACCATACTCAACCATAGTAAACCAAAGTCAATGAAGGTTTACCAAAGTTAACCATGGTCATGGTCATTGTCATGGACAACAACTATCAACCATTGTCAAGGTCAACCATGGTCAATCATAGTAAACCAAAGTCAACTAAAGTCTACCAAAGTTAACCATGGTCATGGTCAACCAAGGTCAACCACATTTAACCATGGTGTTGGTCTTGGACAACCATGGTCTACCATGATCATGCATGGTTAACCATATTCATGGGCATGGTCATTTGTGATCAACCATAGTCATGTTCATGGTTAACCATATTCATAATTATCCATAGTCATTGTCATGGTCATGGTCAATTGGGGTTAACTATGGTCATGGTCATGGTTAAACATAGTCAACCATAATCAACCATGGTCTTGGTCAACCATATTCAACCATGGTCATGGTCAGTCACCAAAGGTAGAGGCATTAGTTCCTTTTCTACCAAAGGTAGAGGGTATATCAAAACCCATGCCAAATAACCGTGACAAACATGGAGGAGAAGGAGGATTGGTGGATAGTGAAACTAGTGACATGTGTGGAGGAGGAGGAGGAAGATCGATGGAATATGGTGAACTTGGTGACACATGTGGAGGAAGAAGAAGAGGACTAGGTCATGGAGGAGATGCTTGTTGATTTGGTGGAGGATCAGGAGCATCTTCCTCAGAAGATGAACCAGATGAATTAGAATGAGAAACATCCCTCAACCTTTGGATGAGGTTGAGGACACTGAAAACATGATACATGAGTGATGTCATGTCACAAGGAAGGGTTGGCCACATCGTAGATAGCTCTAGTACCCATAAGATCTCTCTAATGTGTATAGGTGTCACTCCCTCCCTGGATAGCAACCCACATATGTTATCTACCACCTCAGTTTGGACTCTTAAATCTAGCTTGAGTAGCATGTCGAGTCTATGTATTGGATGTTTCTTAGCTGCCTCATCCATCTCATCATCGTGCTAGGGAGGCTCGTCCCTAACACATATGCCAATATATACAAAACAATAAACAATAATAATTAGATAATTGAAACAAAATGTTATAATAAATTACATGTGCATTAAATAAGACAAAAAAATATGCAACTAGATTTATCAAAATATAACGATGATATTACCTCTATAATTTGTTGGCTCGTCTGTAGTAAATAGGATTTTCGGGCATCCTCTCCAATCCATTCCTGTATATGGGTATTGTACAAGATTGAGGACAAGATTATCCTCTCCAACCAAAAAATTACATATCTCTCTACTAATAGGAGTACAAAGCCACTCCACGTAGCCCCTCTTAGGAAGAAACTACCCCCACATGCACATACATGCATTAGTCATAGACATAGGAGGGAAGTGGGGTATTGTTGGTTGAGTGACACGAAACCTCTCAAAAAATAATGTAAACAACTATGACACAAACCGGAAGAACAAATTGCCATAAAAAACAGAGCGACAATGATCTAATATGAAACAAAACTAGCGCAAAAATATCTCCAACCACCTAATCATTCGGGCTTCTGAACTGAAATATATACATAGTACATCAATGAGAAACTAGTGCATTTCGCATCAAAGGTAAAGTGTGTTAGTTCTATGACAATAAGGGACAAACACTTAACCTCCTCTGCACAATATGCATTTATCCACAATTGAACACCAACTAACTGCGCATAATGTTTGGATTGACATATCTCTGCACATATGCCAGCTACCTTTCTCCTACAATGTTGGGTAGTAGATCAGGTAACTGGGGCCAAATATCTCCCCTCCTAAACAATCTGGTGATAAAAAAAACTATCCTCCTCTGTGGGATGATACCATAGATCAAGATTGACCCTGAGTGCCTCCCAACCATGATCCCAATGATGGATCAAATGATATAAAAAGAAAGAGTTCCCACTGAGGGATTTAGCCTCCTCATAAGACTTGAGGAGGCCAACATCCCTCAAAAGGAAACAAGTATGTGATGCAATAGGGTGAGGGATCCTCTCCCTCTCCCTCTCTCTAGCCTCCCACTCACATACAAAGTTGTATCTGTTGACTTGTTGTTTCTCTTGTGCTCGTCGTTGTCATCTCTGATTCATATACAATTATTTTTAGGCACACACACATAGAGACACAATTGAAATTACAAAACATATGCATATATAACCATCTTGTGTTTATCAAAAATTGAAATTAATTTCTATTTGTAAAAACAAATGTGGTAAAGTGATTGTTGCACCTTTAATAAACAATACACACCATCTACGATGCACTTTATAAAAAAACATCATTCTACATAGTGCTCTATGTTATTTGGCACATTGGTGCTACATCTGTCATTAAATGCACCGACATGCACTCGTAAGTTCAATGATCCATGTAACCAAATTCGACGATGCTCCATGTTGTATGGCACACTAGTGATACATTAGTAACCAAACACACTCGTGTGTGTCATTGCACACAACACACCATTAAGGTATGCAAGTAAGTTCAGTGCTCCATTTTGTTTGAAGCCTCAATGTGTATTTCTATTGGTGCTACGTTAGTCACTAAACAAACGGGTATGATAAGTTTTACATGTGTGGTGCTATGTGGTTCATCGGTGCATATATTCCATATATTGAACCGGTTTTGCGGTGCCTCATCTAGCGACGCGTGGTATTTTACAACACACTAGTCACAGGGTATTCAATTAGGTAAGGGGTATTGGTGCATTCAAGTTGTTAGAACGCACAAGTAGGTTTATTATGTGAAAATAGTGTTTCTTCTTAGACAGAGGCACCAAAAATTCAGCTTTCCGATCTGTGATGCTCAGTGTTTCATGATGCATTTGGTAATATTTGATGCACCACCCGGGATGCTTCATGTAAATTCACGGGATGCACCATGTGCAGTGCTTGCAATGAATTCATAGGACACATTGTGTCTGAGATGAGCCGAAAGTGTGAAGCACATCGCACATAAAATAAATAAATTGAAAGGCCAATTTAAAATTTGAATCTAATGAAAATTAATATAAGAAAGTAACAAATGATTTAATTAGTCTCTTATCACCTGAGGAGGCATGGTTGGCCCATAGAGGAAAAACAAAATTTCCATCTTTTTTCCAAAATTGGAAAAATGTATGAGATTTACATGTGCACTGAGGAACCAAAATTGTAGAGCATCGCAAACAGGGCGGTCGTTGAAGGAGTGAGAACATCAATGCTTGTGCAATAGGTTGGAAGCACAAAAGGAAATGTAATAATGAAAATTGACTTAGTAATATTTATTTTGTTTACCCTACGGTAGTGCACCTGACGGTAAGATGCACCAGCACGTTCGATAATGCATTGATACTCTTTTTTGTTAAATTTCGTGAGTGCACCAATATTGTATATGCTTCGGTGCGAGTCATTTATATATATACATAGTTTCATGAGTGCACCGATATTGTCGATGCCTCAGTGCACATCGTTTATCTAGGAGCATAGTTATGCATTTTATTTTATTTTAAATAAATAAATAAGTGTATTTTATCATTTTATATTAATAACGGTTATCGATGCACTTTATTTGGTAAGCATCAAGGTGTTATGTTTTGGATTGCACCAGTACATTTGGAATATGGAGGTGCACTGGTGTAAAAACCTCTAGATTATTACCTTCGCTATAAACAAATAAGAGATGATTTTTTCAGGGAGGTTCTGTAAAAAAACTCTGCTACAAGGTGTTTCCCTTGTGGTGCATTCTTATTTGTATTGTATCTCTCTTGCTTGAGGTTCTAAGGTTTCCTAAACATTCTTGGAGTATAGCGTTAGGTTTACATATCTAAGGAGACATTGGAGTGAGGGTTTGTGGATAAACCCTAAGTTGTACTTGTCAATACAGAATATAAAAGAATATTCCTCGCATGAGGCCAAGTAGGACTTTATAGTGTGACTCTAGCTTGTTGGACTGTCTTTGGTGGAGTTAGGATCTTTCATGTTTTTCCCTAGCCAGGGTTTTGGAGATCTTGGAGGGTTTTACCAACTTATCTTAACTTGAGAGTATGTACTTGAATTTCATCTCTTACACACACATGCGCACAAGGTTTTAAGTTGTCCAAGATTGTCTTATTGGATATTTGATTTTCAGTTATAATTGTCTTCATGGTTCAGTAATTTGAAACACTTGTATGTCTTTTTGATTTGACATAAGTTGAAGCTCATAATTGTTAAGGGTTTAACATTGATATTGATGACAACATGGTAAGATATAATATTGTAATTATTGTTGTCATAAATTGATATTCAAATTTGGTTCATGCATGATAAGATCACCCTAGACGATTGAAACTTTTGGCATAAGTTTGGTATCTTTTCTCTTGAATTTCCTAATGGATTGAGGTTGTTGTTTTTTTTTTTTTTTACTATAACTAGTAGATTTATATTATAAAAAATATTGCAACCAATCTTGCAGTGAGAGTTACAATCCAAAAAAGATATGATCAATTAAGTACATCGCAAGGAAGGTAGCTATCCAATGGGGCATACAATCTTGGAGTTTCTTACAGAACATCTTGATCCTTTCATATTGATAAGCAAACATTTTATAGAAAATACTTAATATTTTTACAACTTTAAGTAGCATAAATAACAAAAAGTGAAGTGAAACACCACAAAATATTTTGTTTGGAGTATCGGTTCTAGTTGTTGGAGTTGCACTCATGATGTCTTGCTAATTGAGACCTTCTCTCTAGAGGTTCCACACTCTTTGATTGAGGAAGTGGCATGAGGACCATTTCTAAGATTCCTTTGACTAACAAGGTAAACCATTGATTGTTATATCACAACCAAGTCGACTTCAAGGACCGAGATTCACTTCTTTTGAGACATCAGAATCCCCATTAAAATTTGTACCATAGGATTAAGGGATGGGTTCAATTATAACATGATTGTTATAATTAAAGTCCCTTCCTTTTTCCTGGTGACCATGGATGCACCCATGTATGATTCAATGTCATTATCTCTTGAGACATGATAAAACCTCAAAGTGGAGAATGAAAAGTTGATATTTCTTATTCTACAAAGAACAAAGACAAGCCTCACATCTAATGACAATGTTCCTTGTTGAATATATTGAATGATGAACAAAGTGTCTCCAATCACAACTAGGTTGTGGATGTTGAGTGATTCAACAATGTTCATCCCTTGTAGAAGACCATAAGCTTCTGCAATATTATTGGATTGGATGCCTAGACTCCATGAGTAGGATGTTTCCATTGTTCTGCCACAATTTAGAATTACACTTCCCACCCCAAGATTCTCCTTGGATTCACCATCAAAGAAAAGGGAAAAAGAGGATTGTTCATCTTTCCAAGCCTAAAAATCCTCCTTATTTAATTGAAGTTGCTAGCTTTATCTTGAGTGATTAGATTTCCCTCCAAGACTATTATAAGTATAAGCAATATTGAACTATTCTGGCTATTTTACCTCATCTTTCTCTAACATTTAGAATTCATAATAGTAAATGCCTTTGACATTGATGAATTCTACCAAAAGGTCTATGGCTATATTAGCCTCAAGCTCGGGCTTAGTGGATTGATGTTGAAAGATTGCTCTATTTATATCAAGCCACACTTTCTAGCATATGTATTTACGTAAGGCTTCCCATAAGCATTTCAGAGTATGTTTGTTTTTTAGGAAGCCCTTGTACATGTAGCACCATTTATCAAATAAGTTTTTCCAAGTTTATGGCTTGTGGAATCGATGCTCGAACACCTTCATTTCCCATTGCCATAATAGAGGGTGAGCAGTTTCAATGTTTTCTAGGCATAGGACACACTTGGATGGACCGTGAATTCCTCTCTTGGCCATATTTTTTGTTGTCGGGATTTTGCCTTACATCAAAATCCAACAAAAAATGTTTATTTTGGGAATTCCATATGCATGCCAAATTTTGTTCCACATAGGAGGGAGATATATATCAACAAGATGGAACTGATAACCTTTCTTGATAGAATAATCAATCATTCCCA
Source organism: Picea sitchensis (assembly GCA_010110895.2). Classification (NCBI taxonomy): domain Eukaryota; kingdom Viridiplantae; phylum Streptophyta; class Pinopsida; order Pinales; family Pinaceae; genus Picea; species Picea sitchensis. The sequence goes on along the minus strand of SNQJ01S0024491.1, from coordinate 125,920 downwards.
AAATTATTTAATCAAAGCAGGATATCTTGTGAGGTGCAAATCCTTTGATATTGTTGATCAATTGGTGGATAAGAGGTTTTAAGTCTGAAGGAGAAGTTCCAAATTTACAACCAGACCACCAACCATCTTGGGACCATCTAGATATGACAAAGATATATTTTTTCCTCTAAGTGTCAATCCAAACCTTTAGAGGGTGTAGCTCTTGATTTGTTATAATCGACATATTTTCCATTATGCTATCATTCCACATCTCAATCATTCTTCAACTTCCAAGAGCCCAAGACAATTTGGGTTGGAGTATTGGGATGGTGGATTTTATAATCTTCCAAATGGGGGAACCTTCCTTGGAAGCATAATTTTTGAATCCAAGCATATTTTCCTTGAACCTATAAAGTATTTTCTCAATAGAAATCTCTTCCACCATTCATAGTTTCCTATTATCAATCATCAAAGGATCTTTCTGTCCATCACTAAATTCATAAGAGAAAGGTCCTTTATACCAAGTCCACCATGAGATTTAAGAGCTCAAACAATACACCAATTCATAAGATGAAATTCCTTGATATTAGTCTTGTCACCTTGCCATAAAAACCTTGGGGATATCTTGTGTTATTCGTTGTTTTTATGCCAACAAGAGCTAAAAGAGATGAAAATTGGAAAATAAGAAGGGATGAAAGTATTCATTTGATAAGAACCACTCACCTTGCTAGATTCAACAAATGTGCTCCACACTGAATGAATTTGTCCTTGGCATTACTTATAACATGCTGAAACAAATTAGAACACGTAGAGCACAAACAAATAAGCATGCTTAAATATTTAAAGGATGACCAATTATCTTTATGAGGGAAATGAAAGATATTAGAAATGACAACAAGCACATGTGATCCACATTTAGGAGTGAAACGAACTGATTAACATACTAAATACAATAAACACAGAGATATGAAGAATAACATAGATTTCCAGTGAACAATATCTTCTATTGAATAATGAAATAGGCTAAAACTGTAAAAATGCAGAACTGAAACACTAGCTCGAATGGTGGTAGCTATCTCTGAGAAGAGATGTGGCTGCTACACGCATTCGTCTGAGTGAAATGAATTACAATGAGGCTCTAGAGGCCTTTTTGATATTACTCATGAATGCCAAGACTCTAGACATCCAAAAACCTAACCCTAGGAAGTGAAACGTCAAAAGTCATGTGGCCCACTATGTGTAAGTTGGTACCTCAACTTCCCAGGGTTTTAAATTTTGCATACGATATCTGTTTTAGGCGCGTGATAGCTCATTGAAAAATTCTGGCGTCAAACTCTAACTCCGTCTACAGTTTGACTGTGGTGAGCCAAAAAAACATTGTTTAGGCCTCCAAAACGGCTCTGGAAGTACAACAAGATGTGCAGAGATGAAAACATACAAAATAATATAGTTGGATTAAGTGAGAGGCCACCAATATCCACCTGGAAGATGTGTAGGGCTTCATACAACCCCAGAAGTGTAGAATCCACAATTACAAAGAAGTACAAAAGAACATGTTGAACTAAAAATTGACAAGAGGAGCCAATTGGAATAGGTGGGTGGCCACCAATAGCCAATTGGATCAATCCTCCCCCCTTAGGAAGAAATGGGATCCATTGCATTGAGTTCCCCCATTAGGTGAGGAAACTTCTGTTGGATTTGGCCCCGAGTGAGCCACTTGCCTTGGTGTAGGATTTGCCTTGCCTTGACAACTTGATAAAGTTGGATCCTTTGTTGGCGAGTGCCCTTAACCTATGTGTCCACTATTTGATCAATGGATGTTTGTTCCATGTAGTTGGGGTTTAGCTTTGTGGGTGTTAGTTGTTCTGCGATCTCTGAGGTGTCCAATAATGGTGGAAAATATGGTTGAAGGAGGTCCACATTGAACATTGGGTGCAGACCAAGGAAGGGTGGAGTGTTGAGCTCAAAAGCATTGATACCCACAACCTCAGTGATAGTGTAAGGCCCATAATGAAGTGGGTGGAGATTTTGATGGGCCCTGTGAGACGCTCCTTCTACAAATGTAACCAAAAATTTTCACCAACCTGAAACTGGTGTGGTACCCTATGTTGATCATGGCGCTGCTTGTACTTAGCATTGGATTTTTGCAAAATCTCCTGGACCTGTTGGCGGAAATGTTGAATCTGCTCAATGAATCTGGTGGATTTGTTAATTGCGAACTGATCATGGGAAGAGTTTGTCTGTGCAATGATAAGAGGAAGTGCAACATCAATGGGTCCCAAGGGTTGGAATTCTAGACCCACCTGAAATGGGCTATGGTTAGTGGAGCTATGAAGAGCCCTGTTGTAACTATGTTGAACATAGGGGAGACTCTCGTCCCATGTATGTGGATTCTTAAAATTTTACATGCACAGGATGTGCACAATCATTCAATTGATGACCTTTGTTTGGTTTTCTATTTGGGGGTGGAAAGAAGTGGATTTTTTGAGCTTGGTGTCCAACAGTGACCAGAGACTCGACCAAAATGTGTTGAGGAACCTATTGGCCCAGTCGAAGATGATGGTCTATGGTATCCCAAAGTGGACCCACACTCGTTCGAAGAAGAGCTTGGAAATATCTTCTACTGTTATATTCTTCTTATAGGTTGTGAGGATGGCCATCTTCAAAAACCGATCAACAACCACAAATACACAATCATTTCCTTTCTTGGTGGATGAAAGGCCATACATGTAATCCATTGAGATGGATTCCCAAGGCTTCTCGAGAATAGGAAGACGTGTGTATAAGCCTTTATTCTTGATGGTTGGATTGGAAATGACACACACAGTGCAAGATATGATATACTTGATGACGTCCTATTGAAGTTTTGGCCAATAAAAATGTTTCTGAAGAACGACCACAATTTTATCCACGCCAAAATGTCCTGCCACCCGACTGTAGTGGGCTTCCCAAATCAGCTTTGCATGCTCGCTTGTAGGAACACAAATATGACCAAGGTGACATAAGAATCCATCTTGAATGTGAAAATCGGTGACAGTCGTGCCTATACCCAAGAGCTGATAGGTGGTGGTGAAGTCTAGATCTTGCTGATAAAGTTGGGGCCACTGAGAGGCTTCATGTTCATAGGAATGGAGCACGGTGGTGAGTGCATCCACAGGAGTTCGAATAAGGAATTCATCGACATGATTTGAGATACATGTATTATACTTGATGTAGAGATGGAACTGCAGCAGGTAGGTGGACCACTTTTGATGGCGGTCGTTCTGCAGTTTCCCCTGTGTCTGTATGAACTATAGAGGCTTGTGATCCGTGTGTATGATCGTCTCTTTTCACAGAATGTAATGTTTCCATTAACGACAACCTTGTACAATGGAACACATTTCCTTGTCATAGGTGGGGTATTTCCAGATAGTATCTCACTATGGTATGCCATTGAATGACCATGTTGAGTGAGAAATGCACCCACAACATATTCAGATGCATCGATCTCAATCTAGAATGATTGTTGTAGATCAGGAAAGGAGAGCACTGGAGTTGATAGAAAGTGATGCTTCAGATCATCGAATGCTCTTTGTTGTTCATTACCCCACACGAACTTGTCCCTGCCATCGCCCTTGGTCACCTGGCTGAGGGCCCATGAAATATGGGAGAATCCCAACACGAACCGTCGGTAGAAGTTGGCTAGTCCCAAAGAGATTTGAAGCTCGGTCAGTGTGGTCAGGTATGGCCAGTCATGGATGACTTGTATATTAGCTGGAAGTGCCCCATGCTCATCAACAATGTAGCCCAAGTATTGGACCTTGTTCATGCCAAAAGAGAATTTTTCCAAGTTGGCATATAGCTTGTGTTGCCGTAGAGTGCTCAAAACCTGTTGAATATGCCACATGTGCTCCTCCCACGTTCTATTGAAGATGAGGATGTCATACAAATATAACACCACAAAGGATTTCCTGAAGGGTCTCAATACATCATCCATCAACCTCATGAAAGTGGTTGGTGCATTTGTTAAGCCAAAGGGCATGACTAGCCATTCGAAGAGACATTCTTTAGACTTGAAGGTTGTATTCCATACATCAGTTCGTTCGATGGGAACCTGGTGATAGCTAGACTTTAGGTCAATATTGTTAAAGAAATTTTCCCCCTTGAGTTGGTCAAGAAGGTCATCAATCCTGGGAATGGGATACCGGTTCCTGGCTATGATTTTTTTTAAGGATCTATAATCAATGCAGAGTCGTTGCCTCCTGTCCTTCTTCTGTACTAGTACAATCAGGATTTTGCAAGGGGAGGAGTTGGGTCTAATGTGCCCCTTTTGAAGCATCTCTTGGACTTTTCGTTGGATTTCATCATTTTCCATCAATGAACGATGATAGACTGGTCCATTAGGTAGAGGTGTGTCGACGGTCAGATCAATTAGATTCTTGACTTGGAAATGTGTCGGTACCCCTGTAGGTGAGGAGAGGATGTCTCTATATTATTCCATGATCTCGTCCACTTGATTCTACTGCAAAGAGAGGCTCTGTGTAGAGGCCATGGATGTGGCGACGACCTTCTACTTACCATGATCATGAATCAAAAAGAAGAAAAACTTCCTGGTATTTGAGATGACCTTACTGCATTGCTTAGCAAAGATTAAATAAATAGCAGTAGGCGACGCTACCTCTAGTATCTTGTACAATTGTCTACCCAAAGTAATAATAACATTGCGGGGTCTAGACTCATACACAACATGGCGCTTCCACAAATATGGTTGTCCTAAAATAACATCACAAAATTTAAGGAAATCAATATCACACAATACCTCATCCTTGAAAGGCTTGATGTCGTAGGGCATACGACACTGTTGGCTGACACAAAGATCTCTTCCTTGGTAAAGCTAGATGATGGTGTAGGGTTGTGGGTGCAATGTCATTGGTAGGTCTAGATTCTTGATGACCTCTATTGAAATCATGTTCTTTTGAATCTTGTTTAATGAAATGAAGTGAATCCCCCTTTACCCACATTTGTGAGTGAAAGATGCATTCTCCTTCCTCTGTTTCTTCGAGTTTGCTTTGCCAGAATTTGGTGGTAGAAACAGTGGCACTAGGTTCAACATCAATAATCTACTTCCCTCCTTTAGGATTCGATTTGGAATCATAATCGACCTCTGACTCAGAATCCTTTAGTTTATCCATGAGTGACTGCTTGGAGTGACATTCTCCGGTGTTGTGCCAAGGGATTTTATGGCACTCACAACATTTTCTTGTGTCCTTCTTTGTATTCTCATTTCCCTTCTTGTGTTGTGGCTTGGACTAGTTTTCCTGAGGGTGGCCATCTCGAATTGGTCCCTTTTTGTGTGGGTTGGGGTCAAATTTTCCCTACTTTTACTATGAGGGGTTTGTAGATCCAAACTCTCACCTTTTCTTCTTAAATTTTTTCTTGATCTTGACCGCGTATCTATAAGCCATGCCCAATGAGGCGATGTCTAGAAATATGGAAAATATTTCTTGATCTTGATCTTGACCGCGTATTTTTTCTTGATCTTGACACTCAAAGTCTTTGATACCCAATTTTGTGCACAGGGTATGGAAAATATTGGTGAAATATGGTACTGTTTGGTCCTAATAGCTTCTAACAAGGTAATAGTTTTCTTTAATGGTGTCCCAGAAGGAATCTCATGTAGGGGCCACCAAAAAAATTACAGATTCCTCTACGACCCTTTTCTCAGAGTAAGTATCCCACCAATCTTTAACATGGGGAACGACCTTGAGGATTGCAAAAGTGATATTTTCCCTATCGGAAAAATTGTGGACCGAAAAATACCCTTCGAGCAGATTCAACCATTTATCTACAACATCCGCATCTATCAGTCCTTCAAATAATGGAATATCAAAATTTACCTATACCCTGAAGGGGGTTGCATGGCCTCTTGATGAAGATGCTTCTCCTGTGGGAAGCTGTCGAAGGATCTGTGTGAAGTTATCCATCATTTCATTCATTTTTCACGCGAGGGATTCCTTCAACAACATTTTAATAGGATCTCCTACTCCATCATCTTTGTTTTCATCCCCCATGGGTTGTTGTCGGGCTTGGCGTGGTTAATCTTGCAATGGCTCGATTGGTTTGAGTCCTAACTTCTTGTACCTAGATCTTGTCGGGGACATGTATGAAGAAAAATAAAAATAAATGAAGAGCAAACCACTCTGATACCACTGATCCGTATTTAGGAGCGGAACGAACTGATTAACAAACACAGAGATATGAAGAATAACGCATATTTCCAGTAAACAATATCTTATATTGAATAATGAAATAGGTTTAAATTGTAAAATTGCAGAACTGAAACACTTGCTCGAATGGTGGTAGCTATCTCTGAGAATAGATGTGGCTACTACATGTATCTGTATGAGAAGATTGAATTACAATGAGAATCTAGAGGACTTTTTGATATTACTCATGAATGCCAAAACCCTAGACATCCAAAAACCTAACCCTAGGAGGTGAAACGTCAAAATTCATGTGGGCCCCTATGGGTAAGTTGGTACCTCAACTTCCCAGGGTCATAAATTTTGCATACAACCTCTATTTTAGGTGTGTGATCGCCCATTGGAAAGGTCTTTTAGAGAACTACACATTTCGCTGTCAAACTTTCACTCCATTTGTTAGAAAAACAAGACCGTGGAGCAATAAAATAAAACAAATGCGGAAACAAAACACAGAAGATACACAATACAATAGAGACACAGATTTACGTGGTT
>SNQJ01S0024491.1:83970-119197 GCA_010110895.2 Picea sitchensis | reverse complement strand
TGGAAGAGTGTACATACTTCCGGGGTGTAAATACTTCATGGGGTATAAACACGGCTGAAAGTAAAAGACCTCTGAATCAGGAAGATAATCAGGTTCCACAACCAACACCATTTACATTTTTATTTTGGTGAGCCAAAAATACATTGTTTAGGCCTCCAAAATGACCTTTGAAGTACAACAAGATGTGTTGACATGAAAACATACAAAATAAGCTAGTTAGATTAGGTGAGGAGCCACAAATATCCACCTGGAATATGTGTAGGGCTCCAGACAACCCCAGAAGTGTAGAACCCACAATTACAAATAAGTACAGAATAACGCGTTGAACTAAAAATCAACAAGAGGAGCCAGTTGGAATAGGTGGGTGGCCACCAATAGCCAATTGGATCAACATGTTGGCTCACATTCCAAGGATATACTTGGCATTCATTATGAATAATCATGGCTCCTGAAACTTGGATAAAAATATCCAAAATTTTGTTGAATCTTCTCATTGATGGATGCACCACCTAGCAACAAGGTGTCATCGAAAAATTACGAATGGTTAATGCTTTTGGTTCCCCTTACCACTTGAATTCTCGAAAGGTTTCCATTGTTGTGTTCAAATTCTAAGATCCTACCAAGAGATTCGACCATTATATTGTAGAGTAGAGGGGAGAGGGGGAAACCTTTCCTTAGACCTTTTCTTTCTCTAAAGAAACCAAAGGATCGCCCATTGATAATAAAACATATCTAGGGATCTCTGATACAGGAAAAAATCCAACAAATAAAACTAGGACATCAACCAAATCTGCGAAGAACATCAAGAAGAAAGGAATATCTTACCCAGTCGAAGGCATTGGCCATGTCAATATTTATAACCATACCTTTATCTCCATTGATATGATTGGAGTTTATTGTCTCCAGAACTAGTATGATTATTGTCCACTTTCTGTCTTTTTTCCATGAACCCCCCATGATTTTCAAAGACAATTTTACAAAGGATCTTCTTGATCCCATTTGCTACGAGCTTGGACATAATTTTGTAAGATGCATTACACAAAGAGATGGGCATAGATCTAAAAAAAATAGGAAGGATTCTATTATTTTGGGACAAATGTAAGAAAGAAAGAATTGGTGGCACCTCCCATCCGAAAAGACTTGTGAACATATTGAGTCATCCTGATGAGATCACATTTGATAGTATTCCAACATTCTCTGTAAAAATAGATTGTAAAACCATCCAATCCAAGGCCCTTGTCTTGAGACAGATCTCATAAAGCCTTATGAATTTCTTCTTCTGTGACTTCCTTCATGAGTGTGAAATTTTCTTTAGGGAAATTAGGAAGGGGATGTTCTCCAGTAGGGTAGTTATTACTCGTGGTTCGAATCCTCCTATTTCATAATAAATATCAAAAAAATGAGTGAGAGCGACTAAGTTTATTTCCTCAGAGTTTTTAATCAAGTTCCCATCACGAGAAGATATATCTTTTACGTTATTTTTTTATAACCAAGCCCTTGCTTGTTTGTGGAAGAAAGTTATATTTCTATCTCCTACAACTAGCCATTAACTGAGTGAGTTGAGTCTCCATTCCATTTCTTCAGCTCTAACAAATTCCCAATAGTCATTTCCTTCTCCTCTAGTAGTAATTCATGGGTGACTTGCTCTTGTTCTGGTCTATAATGGATCCTTTCCAACTTGTCTTTATTTTCTTGGATTTACTCTTTAGGGGGGAAATAATGTAGTTTGTCCCACTACTTGAGATGTTTTTCAATTCCTTTGAGATTCTACTTCTATATGTGCACTAGCAATCCAACTGTCCAAGTATTCCATGTTCTAGATATTATATCCCTTACATCCTAGTTTTGAAGCCATAAAATATTAAGCCTTAATAAAATGGGACCATAATATAGGATTTCTTTGAGATGGATCAAAATATGTATATGATCTAAAGCTGACAAAGAAATAATTATATATGGAGTTGTAAACACACTTACAATAAAAGAGTTGTGAATGAGGAATCAATCAAGTCTGAAAACTATGTGTCTTGGACCAATTTGCTTGTTGGTCCAGGTGAATATTCCCATTATAGGCTTAATATCTACTAAGTCCCATGAAGTATTCAGATCTTCCATGCATTCCCTAAGCAGGGCTTTAACTATACTCCCTCTCTTTTTCTTACCTGATTGAGAGTGGTATTAAAATCCTCACCAACTATACTATTTTCCCAAAAGTCCAACCCTCTTAGATCCAATAGAGAGTCCTAGTCGTCCACTTTTTCAAAATAAAGAGAGGGCACATACACATTAACAATATTATAAATCACTCTAGGATGTTGGTGTTTGAAAATTGTGAGAAGCCAATGTTGGTTATGTTGGTCAGTGATTAAATGGAAGAAAGAGGTATTCCCTAATGTGTCAAGTCCACCAGAGGCCCCTCTAACACTTACTTCTTGACCTTTGCTTTATTTCCAAAAACATTTGCACTTCCTTAGGGCTTCATGAATGATAGAGGTGGATCTCAGTGGCCATCCACCTTTTCCACTGAATCAACATTTTTGAGCCCATGGTTTCGATAAACCATGATATTCACCCTTTTTATGGGGAATGCAATGTAATTCCATCTTCATTTCTTAATTACAAACATTTTGTAGTGATTTCTTAGTGGTCTTATGTACATGCCTATAACATAGTGTCAATGCATCAGATCCCATTAGAAATATGCAATTAAGCATGCTTGGGCTAGAGTAGTACTAGGATGGGTGGTCGCCTGGGAAGTCCTAGTGTATTACATGCCTATGGCATTTTGTAAACTTAGACCAATTTATCCCACATGCATCATGGGAATTATTCTCCTCTCACTCTCTCATATATAGTTTATGTGAATGAGGTCCTTTAAGCATGCAATGGAGTGTGATGTAAAGCTTGTTGTGAATGAAGCATAGCCAACATCTCTTTCTCTTCATAGATGAGCTACCATTATTCTAGCTAGTTTGTGTTCTACATTATTTTTCTATTTTATCCATTAATAGAAGTTGTGTTTCACTACATGTTCATGTTCTATGCTATATTTTTGCTTATATCTTATTTCGTTCTCAGCATAATCTGAATCAATGGTATCAGAGCAGTCTGTTCCTTTTCATTTCTCAGAGCATGTCCCCGAAAAGGTTAGGGTATAGAGAGTTGGGTATCAAGCTAGTTTCACTTGAGGAAAACCTCTCTCGCTAGCTCAGGAAACCTCCCATGGTGGAAGAAAAGAGAGATGATGGAGCAAGAGATCCTTTCAAGTCATTGCTCGAAGAAGCCCTCATGTGACAGAGGAATGAGATGATGGGCAACTTCACTCAGATCCTTTGATGACTATCAATGGCGACTGATGCATATTAAAAAAAAATCCATTTCGAAGGTGCAACACCCTCCAAGGTACAAGCCAATTTTGATATCCCCTTATTTGAAGGCCAAATAGATTCAGATTATCTAGAAAAAATGGTTGAATCTACTAGAATGTTAATACTATGTCCAAAATTTTCATAGAGAGAAAATATCACCTTCACGCTTCTTAAATCCCTTCCCAATGTCATAGCTTGGTGGGAAGGTTACCAGGAGAGGTACATCGCAGATGAATATACACCATTCGAGAGAGAACCCACTTGGGAAACCTTTGTAGATTCCCTCAAGGAGAAGTTCTACCTTGTCAAAAACTATGATGAGAAATACGTGAGATGGACAACTATGTGTCAAAAAAGAGACAAGATGGTGTCAGAGTACACTAACATCTTTCATACCTTGTGCTTTGAGTAGGGTATCAAAGACTCTGTGCAACACATAGTTTTGAAGTACCGTAGTGGTATGAACACGTATATTAAAATATATATGGATTATTGGACATCTCCTCACTGAGGGTTTCTTACTGATATGCAGTCAAAGTTGATCACAAATTCAAGTAGTGGAGTAAGTGGGAGTTTAGGTTTGCAAATATGCCACAATATAACCATGGAAAAGGAAACCCTAACTCACAAAACAAAGGACAAAGCAAGGAGATTCAATATCAAGAAAATTAGTCCAAGTAATGAGATAAGAAGGGTGATGGAAAGTATAATAAAGACACCTAAAGTGGTGTGAGTTCCAAAAAATCCCCTAGCACAACATCGATGAATGTCGCTCGAAAAAGTCATCAGTGGCCAAGCTCAAAGAAAAAGAATTGAAACTTGAATTGGACTCTGATTCAGAGGAAAATAAAGGGAAACAGATCATTGATGTAGAACCCACTAATACCATCACGGCCACAATAATACAACTAGAAGAATCATAGGAGCTTAAGGAGGGGGAATGTAATGTTCCCAAGCCAATTTTTTGATGGAAACACTAACTGTTCACTATTTATTTTTTGTTTAGTTGCGTTCTTGCAGGTTTACTCATGAAGTTGCACATTAGGGTTTGTGTTTATGAGATCAAAACATGTAGACATGGATCTGAATATATAACATAAGGAAAAGACAAGATACAACAAGAAACATAAATATGGAACCAAATAGCTCAGATCTGACCTTTATTTAGATAATATAGATATCTTGATACAACAGATCTGCAAATCTGGAAGAATACCAATAAGAATATCCAATTGGAACAATAGCTGCTACAAAATGCTCAAGAGTGAATATATAAGCCTCCAAAGGAAATACAATAATCTAATGCAAAGAACAAGATTGATTTCTTTCCTTCTAGGGATCAACTCCAAACCCCCCTAGCTGAGATGCACCCTCCTGATGGCTGAATATACTCAATATTTCGGCCCTTCTTCTAGAGGCCTCCAAATACTCTGAAAATAGTTGGAATAGTAGACCAGGGTAAGAAAAACCCCCTCCCGAAGTCTCAGGTTGAATGATAGAGATATGCTCCTCCTATACATGAAACCTCAAACTGAGTTGCGCCCTCCTAGATGACTGAAGACACCCAATATTTCGGCCTCACTGCTAGGAACCTCCAAATTCTATGAAACTGGGTGGAAGAGTAGATCGGGGAAAGACAAACCCCCTGGTGAACTATCCAGTTGAATAATGAAGAACTGATCCTCCAAATAGATGATACCTTGTTCTATAGTGAACCCTCCTTCTTTCCAACTTGTGACAAGATCTAACATATCATATGGAAATTAAACCCCTCCCAAAATAGGTTGTAAATGATGGCCTAGGCCTTATAGAGAAAACCCAAAAGTCTATATGTCCAAAATCCTCCTCCACTTCCTGGATCAAACTCTTCTTCTTCAGATGGTTCACCCCCCTTGCTAGAAACCCCCTAGGTTGCGCGTTGTTCCTTCCTTGGTTGATATATGGTACCTATAACTATTGTAGAATGGTGTGGGAGGAGTATTTCACCTCTGATACCAATCTTGGATCAATAAAGATGGGATCTTTCACCACTGAGTTGATCTCTAGGGTTTGTAATCTCAAAACCCTTAAAAATCCTTCGTGCTCAAGAGCCCAAATTCAAAATGTAATAATAATTCAGAATGAGTGAGAAGTGCACCCTTCCTTTATTTATACTCTAGATCTATTTCTCTTTTGAGTTAGTTAACCCCTAGGGTTAACTCCTAGCTTTTCCACACATGTTCTTTTCTTTCCTTCAGTTTATCTTTTTCTCCCAAAGTCAACTTAATATTATAACATTGTGCTTGGGTAATGGATTTGGGTTGACTTTGTCCCCATGATGCATGAGACTATAGTATAGTGGGGAAAACTAGACTACTAAGTCTCTCATAACATCTTCATCAAGAGGTGGGGGACATTACAGTCTCCCCTGCTAGAAATTGCTTGCCCACAAGCAATTCTAAACCTGTCTCCTGAAGAACCTATTCACCTTCCCAAGTGGCATCCTCTATAGGTAAATTCTTCCACCTGACCAAGTATTCCTTGATGCTCCTCTTACTTAACCTATTCTCCCTTACTTCTAATATTTCTTCTGGAATCAATATTAATTTTCCTCTTCATCCAAACGTGGCAGTTCCTCAATAGGAAGGATGTGTTTACCTATGGCTCTCTTTAAGCATGACACATGAAAAACATTGTGTATTTTTTTTCCCTATGGTAGATCAAGCTCATATTCCATGACCCCTACCTTTCTGTTTACCCTATATGGTCCAAATAAGCGAGGTTGGAGATTTTATGTGACACTCCTCTTAATGGATGCATGTCTGTATGGTTCAAGCCTCAAGTAAACCAAATCTCCAACCTCAAATGTACGCTCCACCTTGTGCTTGTCTGCATGCACCTTTTGTTGATTTTGTGCCCTTTTCAGGTGGTCTTTAAGTTCTCTGAGTATATCCTGACTCTGTTGAATCCAATCCTGAACCATGGGAGCCCTGCTGTCACCAACGACAATCTCCACAAAGGAGAGGGGATCATAATTGTATAAGGCTTTGAACGGTGGCATACCAATAGACATGTGATGGTTGGTGTTGTAGCAATATTCCCCCAAATTAAGCCACTTAAACCATTCCTTTTGTTGCTCTGAAACATAATTCTAAAGGTGGACTTCAACCCACTTGTTGACTATATCCATTTGGCCATTAGTTTGAGGATTATAGCTAGTACTAGGGGTTAAGGTTGTACCTACCAACCTAAATATCTCCTTCCAAAAGGTGTTCATCAACCTATTGTCCCTGTCACTCACACTGGTTTTGAGTAAACCATGCAACTTGAAAACCTCTCTAAAGAAAAAATATGCAACCTGTGATGCACTATAATCTGTGGCAATAGCGAAAAAGTGAGAAAACTTGGTTAACCTGTCCACCACCACAAAAATACAATCATTGCCCTGGGTCTTGGGCAATCCCATGATGAAATCCATGGATATTCTTTCCCATTTGTGCTCAGGAATGGGAAGTGGTTGTAGTAATCATGTTGGATGAGTGTGTTCATCCTTGTTCACCTGACAAGTGGTGCATTCCTTGATGTGGTGCATCACATCTTCCTTCATGCCCTTCCAAGTGAATATTTCCCTTATTTGCCTATATGTCTTGACGAATCCCTAATGTCCTGCTACTAGTGAATCATGCCATGCTTGTATCACTTTGGTTTTAAAGGTTGACTCAAGAACCAAGAAGATTTGTCCCTTGTGATATATGATTTCGTCCACAATTATGAAGTTGTCATCTTGTACCCTCCCATCCATCAATTCACATGCAAACCTATTTTTTGAGTATTCCACCAAAAGGTGGGCCTTCCAGTCAACTGAAATGCCAGTCATAGCATAAATTTATGGTCTTCTAGATAAGGAATCTACCACCACATTATTTTTCCCTTTTAAAAATTCAATTTCAAAGTCACAAGACTGGATCTTGCGAACCTATTTATGTTGTCTCTCATTTAAGTCCTTTTGATCCAAAAAGTACTTGAGGCTATTGTGATCTGTCCTCACAAAGAATTTTTCCCTAAACAAGTATTTCCTGAACTTAGCCAATGCATGCATGATGGATAACATATCTTTGTCATAGATGGTATAGAAAATCTCAATACCCCTTGGTTTTCGGATCTCATAGAGAATAGGGTGCCTATTCTGCATAATCATTTCTCCAATGCCCTCCCCTGAGGCATCACACTCCACTGTAAAGGGTTGTGCAAAATCTCGTAGAGCTAATACCGGACAAGTACTCATTGCCCTATTCATCTTATCAAATGTCAATTGTGCTTCTTGAATCCACTTGAATGCGCGCTTCCTGGTCAAATCATTCAAAGGTGCGCAAAGTCGAGAGAAACCTTTGACAAACCTCCTGTAATAGCAGTAGATGCCAAGAAACCCTTTTAATTCGGTGAGTGTCCTAGGTGTTGGCCAATCAAGTATAGCTTGTATCTTCTGTTGGTGTACATGTACTCCTTTCACCCCAATGATGTGTCTCAAACATGGATGATTTTAAGGGCTAAATTTTGCTCATGGGCTAATTTTCCATGGTTTTTCCAGAAACGAGATTTTCTTTTTTAAAAATGATTCTCCCAAATTCTATAGGATAAAATTATTTTACCTTAAAAATCGCCAATATTTTATAAAAACTATATAAAATCCTTATAAATTTGAATATTTTTACAAAAATATCGCCAAACATTTATAGTTGGCATATGAAGGATTAGTATGATTCGCCAAGGTTTCTACATTTTAAAACAAATTTCCATCCTTAAAATCATCCTTGGTCCAAAATAGAGTACCTCTGTCATTCCAAATTCACATTTGGATTCTTTAGCATATAGAGATTGTCTTTCCATGATGGCTAAAATCTGTTCAACATGTTGCAGATGCTCCTCCCATGTTTTGTTGTAGATCAACAAGTCATCAAGGAGGACCAAGAGGAAATTCCTTAGATGATTGTTAAATACATGATTCATGCAAGATTGGAAGGTTGATGGCGCATTATTTATCCCAAAGGGAATTACCAAGAACTCATAGTTACCATAGTGACATCTGAAAGTGGTCTTGGGTACATCTTTTTCCCTCATTTTTATCTGATGATAGTCAGAGCGCAATTCAATCTTTGTGAAGTATACAGTCCCATGAATCTCATCCAATAGCTCATCAATCCTAGGGATGGGGTATCGGTTCTTGATCGTCTTCTTATTCAATGCCTTGTAATCAATTCAAATACACATGGTTCCATCCTTCTTTTTCACTAACACCTCAGAAGATGCAAAGGGACTGGAACTTGGCCTAATGTGGCCCATATCTAATAGTTATTTGATAGCCTTCTTAATATCATCTTTATACTTCTTTGGGTGCCTGTAAGGAGTGGTGATGACAAATTTCTCTCCCTCTTTCAAATATATGATGTGCTCAATCCCCCTTTCTAGTGGTGCTCATTGTGGAATGGGTTCAAAGACCTTGCTGTGCATGTCAATGATTCTTTGAATCTCTGGAGAGTAATGAGTATCCCCTTTCTTATCCACCCGAATCAATATTCTACATTCAGATGTATACAAAATGTCCTCCCTCCTAAAGATGGCCTCCATGTGCTTTGTTGTCACCACTCTAGGTGTGTTTCTTGTCATACCCCTGAGTACCACCTTTTTCCCATTTTCCTCCATGAAAGACATCTCCATGGTATTTTAGTTGGTAGTGATTGGACCCAACATACTAAGCCATTGAAATCCAAGGATGATGTTAGTGTCTAGAAGATCCATTACATAGAAATCTTGTGCCAAATCATGCCTACCTAATGTAAGTTGCATTCCTGGAATATACCTGTCACAAGGCATAGTGCGCCCCCCTGCTACCTCCACATGGAAACCTTAAAATTCAACTATGGGTATATGTCTTCTTTGCAGTAGGGTCGAATCAATGAAGTTATGTGAAGAACCCCCATTAATGAGAACTAAAACTTTCTACCCCTATAGCACTCCTCTCATCCCGAAGGTGTTGAATTTGGGTACCCCACTTATTGATGTTATAGTTACCTTCTTGTCTACTGTAAGGCTGTGATCTGCATCCTCCTCATCTACATTTTTTGTGGGATATCCCTCCATGTTCTGTATATGGCCGAAATATTCCTCCTCCTCATCATAGGAAATCACTTCAATGTAGTGAGCCTTGCCTTTACCCATGCATTTGTGTGTTGGATCCTAGGGCTCTTTGCATGTAAAGCACAATTGTTTCCTTCTCAATTACCCCCTAGTAGTTTCATCCATTCTACCTCTTCCTTAGTCAAACCCCCTTTGGTCTCTTCCCCGTTAGTTCAAGCGGGGTGTTTGGTCTCTTCCCCCTTGGTTTAGGGGAGGTCTAGGGGTAAATTTAGTCTTTGTTGTTGATCCCAAGTCTCTAGTCTTCCATATAGCCTCCTGTAAGTTGGTAGGATTAAAATCCTTTACCCAACCCCTTAAGGGCTCCATCAACCCCTCTATGAAGAGAATAATTAGTATCACTTCAGACACCTTCTACACCATAACTATTATCCTCTGAAAATCCTCTATATATACCTCAGGTGACCCTGTCTATATGAGTTGGGTGATTTCCCTAAAATGAAGCTTTGGATCCTCCTGGTCAAACTTGTCAATAAGCCTCTGTGTGAACTTTGTGTAAGTGGTAATATGATTATGGCCTAGTGTAGTTAACCCGTGGTACCACCAGTCATGAGATTTTCCCTCCAATTAAATGGTGGAAAACTCGATGGCATCCATCTCTCTCATTGGGTTAAGTTGTAAGTAGGTATCAAGATTTTGCACCCAAGCTTGCGCAGTCTCCTTGGAAGAACCATCAAAGTATGGGATCTCCATCTTTCCTACCCTATGCTCCAATTCATTGTTATTTCGGTGATACTGTTTGGGCTTACCCCTGAATTTGATCCCGCAATATTGGTCCAATGTGACTTGTCTTCTGAATCCTGCACTCAATGATTCATATTATTTGGCTTATTCCTCAAAATTGTCCTCAATATCATCATGGTGGTTGTGTTGTGGTTGGTTATCCAAAAGTGTAGGTAGGTAGGGTCTAGGGGTAGTTCTACTGTTTGTTATCTCCTTAGAATTACCTCCTCCAAAACTCTACCCCTCAGTGTGGTAGGAAAAACTTTGTTCTCGATGAGGTCTAGTTCCCCCATGAGAACCATTGGCTTCTTTGTTTCCATATATTTCTGGTCCCTTTCCTGCATGGGTTATCTGTAGTAGGAGTTGCACAATATTCTCCTGGTTGGCATTTATCCTCTCTAAGATCTCTCTCATTTTAAACTGTCCACTGTGCATTGTTTCCTAGATTTCCTGTAGATATTTCAAACTGTCCCCTGCACATTGTTTCCTAGTTTTCCTATAGATGGTTCTCAAGTTCACCTTTTTTCTGATTTATGGAGTGTTGTAACTCCTTTGCAAAACCTGCTAGAATTTGTGGCTCATTGTCCTCACCTGAACCTTCCATCTCTGCCTCTAGTTCACCTGTCTTCTTTTTGCATCTTCCCATATAGATACCACTGAATTTATGCATGCGCTAATCCCCACTGGCTGGGAGGATCAAATCTCTAATACCACTGTAATGTTCCCAATCCATTTTTTTGTTAGAAACACTAATTGTTCACTGTTTATTGATTATTTAGTTGTGTGCTTGCATGTTTACTCATGAATTTGTGCATTAGGGTTTGTGTTTATGAGATCAAATCATGTAGACATGGTTATGAAGATATAACATAAGGGAAAGACAAGATACATCAAGAAACACCAATATGGAACCAAATAGCTCAGATCTGACCTTTATTTAGATAATATATAGATCTTGATACAACAGAATTGCAGATCTGGAATAATACCAATAAGAATATCCAACTGGAACAATAGCTGCTAAAAAATGCTCAAGAATGAAGATATAAGCCTCCAAAGGAAATACAATAAGTTGATGCAAAGCACAAGATTTATTTATTTCCTTCCAAGGATCAGATCCAAACCCCCCTAGTTGAGTTGCGCCCTCCTGATGGCTGAATATACTCAATATTTCAGACCTACTGCTAAAGGCCTCCAAATACTCCGAAACTAGATAGAATAGTATATCGGGGTAAGATAAACCCCTCCTAAAGTCTCAGGTGGAATGATAGAGATCTGCTCCTCCTATAGTTGAAACCTCAAACTGAGTTGCACCCTCCTAGATGACCGAAGAGACCCAATATTTCGAACTCACTGCTAGGAACCTCCAAATGCTATGAAACTGGTTGGAAGAGTAGATTGGGGCAAGACAAACCCCCTAGTGAAGTCTCCAGCTGAATAATGAAGAATTGATCCTCCAAATAGATGAAACCATGTTCTGCAGCGTGCCCTCCTTTTGTCCAACTCGTTCCAAGATCTAGAAAATCATATGGCAAGTAAACATCTCCCAAAATAGGCTGGAAATGATGGCCTGGGCCTTATAGAGAAAACCCATAACTCTACATGCCCAAAATTCTTCTCCACTTCCTGGATCAAAATCTTCTTCTTCAGATGGTGCGGTCCCCTTGCTGGAAACCCCCTAGGTTGTGCATTATTCCTTCCTTGGTTGATAGATGGTACCTCTAACTAATGTAGAATGGTGTGGGAGGCGTATTTCACCCCCAAAACCAAGCTTGGATCAATATGGATGGGATCTTTCACCACCAAGTTGATCTCTAGGGTTTTTAATCTCAAAACCCTCAAAACTCCTTTGTGCTCAAGAGCCCAAATGCAAAATGTAATAATAATTTAGAATGTGTGAGAATTTCACCCTTCCTTTATTTTATACTCTAGATCTATTTCTTTGTTGAGTTAGTTAACCCATATCTTTTCCACACATGTTCTTTTCTTTCCTTCAGTTTACCTTTTTCTCCTAAAGTCAACTTAATATTATAACGTTGTGCTTAGGTAATGGATTTGGTTTGTCTTTGTCCCCATGATGCATGAGACTATAGTCTAGCGGGGACAACTAGATTACTGAGTCTCTCATAACCTCTTTATCAAGAGGTGGGGTAAATTACATGGAATGCCTCTTCCACTCGCAAATGTGGGTAAAGGGGACCCCACTACATTTTGTCGTTGACAAGGGGAGTCATAACAATTTGATCTCAGTCAAGGTTGTCAAGAGATTGAAGTTTCCAATTATGCCACACCCCCAACCATACACCATCGAATGGTTGAGTCAGGGACGAGATATTCGCGTGAGCCCTCAATGTCACCTTTCCTACGACATCAAGCCCTTCAAGGATGAGGTACTGTGCGATCTTTCGCTACTTGAAGTATGTGATGTTATTTTAGGACAACCATATATTTGGAAACATCACGCTATCTATGAGTCTCTACCCCACAGTTTCATTATTACTCTGGGAGGTCAGCTCTACTTGGTACTAGAGGTAGCTCCAACTACTACCACTTCATTGATATCGGTAAAACAATGTCACAAGGTAGTATCTCAAACCACAAAATTTTCCCTCTTCACGATCCAATGAGAAATTGAACAAAAGGTCACTGTGACCACTACATCCTTGGCCCTAGACCTTCTATCCTGCAAAAGTAGGTCAACAAGATTTTAGAGGAGCACGAATGTATTTTTGCTTCACCTATGGGGGTGCCTTTGCACTACCACGTATTGTGTTCCATTGACTTAGTGCCTGGTGCTCCCTTTCCCAATGGTCCAATCTAAAGATGCTCCCTTCCAGCGAATGAAAGTCTTCCATATGTTCAACATAGCTTTATTGGCCACGACCCTTTTCAGGTTTGTTTTCTTGGGGTTCCAACCATTAGCCCCCATTGATATAAATCTTCTTTTTGAATCTTGACCAATAGAGTCCTCCCACACTTAGACCAAGGTATCTCATGTAGCCAGATCTGTTGAACAGTTTGAAAACCTCCACCAATAGGTTCATGACATCCTTCCATGGGCCAAGTATAAGAAATACATCTACTTCAGCAAGGAACGCATCTCACCAAGGTTAAGATTTAACAAAAGTTCCCCCAACTCCCGAGGGAACTTGATGCAATGGGGACCATTGCTTTTTTGGTTTTGGAATGATCCAGGTGGATCTTTATGGCCATCTACCTTTTCCACTGAATCAATGTTTTAGATCATGTGGTTTTGATAAATCATGATACTCACCCTTTTGATGGGGAATGTAATGTAATTCCATCTCCATCTATTAATTATAGGCATCATGTAATGATTTCCTAGTGGTATTATGTACATTCCTACAAAATCACATAAATTCATTGGATCCCATTAGAACTCCGCAATTAAGTGAGATCAAGCTAGAGTAGTACTGGGATGGGTGACTGCCTGAGAATTCCTAGTGTTTTACATGCCCATGGAATTTTGTAAACTTAGACCAATTTATTCCACATGCATCATGGGAATTATTCTCCTCTCACTCTCTCATATATAATTGAGGTGAAGGAGGTCCTTTAAGCATGCAATGGACTGTGATGTAAAGCTTGTTATGAATGAAGCGTAGCCAATGTCTCTTTCTCTTCAAAGATAAGCTACCACCATTCTAGTCAGTTTGTGTTCTACATTGTTTTTCTATTCTATTCATTAATAGAAGTTGGGTTTCACTGTATTTATCTGTTCTCTACTATATTTCCATTTGTATCTCATTTCATTCTCAGCATAATCTGGATCAATCAACCTATAACTTAGTCTCCTACAACATAATGACTATGGGATTTTCTATCTTGATAAAATCCATTATTGATTCAGATCTATATTTTCTTCCCAGTCCCCTAAAATTCCAGCAAGGAATATTCATCATTTACATGGGGGTTTGTGAATCCCACCTTGGGGTGGGATAGTACCATTATCAATCTGTGTGTTTCTTGGGAGTCTAGGGTATATCCGACCCATAGTAGTTTATTGACCTAGCTATTTCTCCTTTTCATCTATTACCTCTCTTTTTTATTTTTGGGGCTTGTTATATCACAAGTTGTAGTTTGGAAAAAGTTGACCCAACTACAAAAGAAAGTGTTACAACTAGGAAATCCTACACCCAATGTCACCTTGGTGTAGGTTCCACACTTCAAGGGTGACTAGGTCACTCTAGGGAGGCGATCCCAGTGACCCTAGGGGGGATGAGATGTAGATGGATGGATATGAAAGTGGAACCCCTAGTAGTCAAATATAAGTGGAGTGATATGTGAAGGGAGATTCCTTGTAAACCAAGTAAAAGTTGCCTCAAAGATATAGTACTTCTCTAGATGATTGTACCTGCCCAAGACACAAAGAAAGACACCTTACATTGTTATATGTTACATGGATTAACAAGTTAAGATTGTTGTCCCTAATTTGTAGCAGCAGATGACAGTTTATGTCAGCAAATAAAATATCCAAATCTGCATGTAAAACACAAGATCAATTGGCAATATCATTAATGAGTTTAAAGATCAATTATGGCTTGAATATAACACTTTAAGACTAAATAAAGCAAGTTGTTATAAAATGATTTTATGCAGTAAATTACCAGCCTTATGGATGTATCATTCAATGGCATGCAACAACAAAATTAACCATGGAAAAGTGCCAAGAACAAGATTACATGGAATGCCTCTTCCACTCGCAAATGTGGGTAAAGGGGACCCCACTACATTTTGTTGTTGACAAGGGGAGTCATAACAATTTGATCTCAGTCGAGGTTGTCAAGAGATTGAAGTTTCCAATGATGCCACACCCCCAACCATACACCATTGAATGGTTGAGTCGGGGATGAGACATCCATGTGATCCCGTAGTGTCACATTTCCTATGACATCAAGCCCTTCAAGGATGAGGTACTATGTGATCTTTCACTACTTGAAGTATGTGATGTTATTTTAGGACAACCATATATTTGGAAACATCACGCTATCTATGAGTCTCTACCCCAAAGTTTCATTATTACTCTAGGAGCTCAGCTCTACTTGGTACCAGAGGTAGCTCCAACTACTACCACTTCATTGATATTGGTAAAACAATGTTGCAAGGTAATATCTCAAAACACAAAGTTTTCCCTCTTCATGATCCAGTGAGAAATTGAACAAAAGGTCACTATGACCACTACATCCTTGGCCCTATACCTTCTATCCTTCATATGTAGGTCAACAATATTTTATAGGAGCACAAATGTATTGTTGCTTCACCTATGGGGGTGATTTTGCACTACCACGTCTCGTGTTCCATTGAATTGGCGCTTGGTGCTCCCTTTCCCAATGGTCCAGTCTAAAGATGCTCCCTTCCAGAGAATGAAAGTCTTCCATATGTTCAACATAGCTTTATTGGCCATGACCCTTTTCATTTTTGCTTGGGGTTCCAACCATTAGCCCCCATTGATATAACTCTTCTTATTGCATCTTGACCAATAGAGTCCTCCCACACTCAGACCTAGGTATCTCATGCAACCAGATCTATTGAACAATTAGAAAACCTCCACCAATAGGTTCATGAAATCCTTCCATGGGCCAAGTACAAGCAAGACATCTACTTCAGCAAGGCAAGCATCTCACTAAGGTTAAGATTTAACAAAAGTTCCCCCATCTCCTGAGGGAACTTGATGCAATGGGGACCATTGCTTTTGTGGTTTTGGAATGATCTAGGTGGATCTCTATGGCCATCCACCTTTTCCAATGAATCGATGTTTTAGATCATGTGGTTTTGATAAATCATGATACTCACCCTTTTGATGGGGAATGTAATGTAATTCCATCTCCATCTGTTAATTACAAACATCATGTAATGATTTCCTAATGGTATTATGTACATTCCTACAAAATCACATAAATGTATCGGATCCCATTAGAACTCTCAGTTAAGTGAGCTCGAGCTAGAGTAGTCATGGGATGGGTGACTGTCTAAGAAGTCCTAGTGTTTTACATACCTATGGAATTTTGTAAACTTAGACCAATTTATTCCACATGCATCATGGGAATTATTCTCCTCTCACTCTCTCATATATAATTGAGGTGAAGGAGGTCCTTTAAGCATGCAATGGATTGTGATGTAAATCTTGTTGTGAATGAAGCGTAGCCAACGTCTCTTTCTCTTCAAAGATAAGCTACCACCATTCTAGTCAGTTTTTGTTCTACATTGTTTTTCTATTCTATTCATTAATAGAAGTTGGGTTTCACTATATTTATGTGTTCTCTACTATATTTCCATTTGTATCTCATTTCATTCTTAGCATAATCTGGATCAATCAACCTATAACTTAGTCTCCTACAACATAATGACTATGGGAATTTCTATCTTGATAAAATCCATTATTGATTCGGATCTATATTCACTTCCCAGTCCCCTACAATTCCAGTAGACAATATTCATCATTTACATGGGAGTTTGTGAATCCCACCTTGGGGTGGGATAGTACCATTATCAGTCTGTGTGTTTCTTGGGAGTCTAGGGTATATCCGACCCATAGTAGTTTGTTGACCTAGCTCTTTCTCTTTTTCATCTATTAGCTCTCTTTTTTAATATTTGGGGCTTGTTATATCACAAGTTGTAGTTTGGGAAAAGTCAACCCAACCACAAAAGCAAGTGTTACAACTAGGAAATCCTACACCTAATGTCACCTTGATGTAGGTTCCACACTTCAAGGGTGACTAGGTCACTCTAGGGAGGCGATCACAGTGACCCTAGTGGGAATGAGATGTAGATGGATGGATATGAAAGTGGAACCCCTAGAAGTCAAATATAAGTGGAGTGATATGTGAAGGGAGATGCCTTGTAAACCAAGTAAAAGTTGCCTCAAAGATATAGTACTTCTCTGGATGATTGTACATGCCCAAGACACAAAGAAAGACACCTTACACTGTTATATGTTACATGGATCAACAAGTTAATATTGTTGTCCCTAAATTGTAGCAAAAGATGACCGTTTATGTCAGCAAGTAAAATATCCAAATCCGCATGTAAAGCACACGATCAATTGGCAATATCATTAATGAGTTTAAAGATCAATTATGGCTTGAATATAACACTTTAGGACTAAATAAAGCATGTTGTTATAAAATGATTTTCTGTAGTAAATTACCAGCCTTATGGCTGTAGCATTCAATGGAATGCAACAACAAAACTAACCATGGAAAAGTGCTAAGAACTAGCCCAAAAAGTGTGCCCTAATTAGTAGACTAAGTGAGTGAAGTTAGAGAGAATTCCTAGGGTTAGCTTGTGAGATAAGAGGGAGTTAGCAGCTAGGGTTATGTATCCCTAATGGCTGTAGGTTAATGTTTATAACATAAATCGAAATAGTGGGAGAAGAGGGATACCTCAATGAGGCAAGAGAGCTCAAGGCTCAAGGAACACTTCTCCAAAAGATAAACTTGAAACTAGCAAAATTCACTCTTCCAAAGGCAATGATTTTGTATCTCCAATGCAATGAAAAAATGACTAGTGCCTTTAAATATTGGGTTAATGGAGTCAATTAAATGAACTAGAAATGCTACCTCATTCGGAGTGTAAACCCTCTTACTCCCCAAGGAAAGTATCTCTATTTAGGGTTTAAAAATGGGGGGTGTAAATCCTCTTACTTCCTCAAACAAAACCCTTGCAACATTAAGTAAAATTCTAGCAATAAATGATGAAGACTAGAGTGGGGGTGTAAATACTCTTAGTTCCCACCTACCTCCTAGCACAAAAAACCTTGACTTGAAACAAATGATAGCATAAGAGTAAAACCATACCAAATCAAGAAGATGCTAAGATAATCCATAATAAAATCTAGAAACAATTCATCCAAGGCTAGTGCCTCACTTCTGCATCAACCATTCACCAAAGATAGCCATAAACAAGTTCCCAAGAGACAAATATGTCAAGTGTAGTAAAAATTTCAGATCAATTCTTCTCACAAGAGGGAGAGTTATGTTAAAATGAGATCTTATGATCTCTTATTTATACAAAATGTTACCAAGGTGACTTGTCCACAAATTTAGGGGTAAACCACAATACTAGGGGTCAACAACCCTAATATTTCTCCCTTTAACAAAGTAATATTAAACAATTCATTTAAAATTTCACTTTTTCACAAATAAAACCCTAATTTACATGGATGTCACCCCTTTAGGGGACGTTTTGACACTTGGAACAAGTTGTTGATGTTGGAGAAGCAATGGTAAGCCTCCAAAGGCCATATGTCAATCATCTAGGAAATCTCCTCATGGTCAAGCCCTCATCCTCATCAAAACTTCCATGTGTCAATGAGTGGTAACACCACCACCAAACCGTAGCTTGCAAACATGAAGTCAAGCTAAAAAAGAAGACGTTTTTCCCCTCCTGGGAAAATTGTTTGGCATGTGAGGGATGGGATAAGTATTCCACATCATCTTATAGGTTTCCAATACTTTGTCTCTGTGATCCAACATGTGGACCCTTGGCATCCAACCCGTGGGCTTGCAACCCCATGGAAGCCCAAGCTAGGCATGTTATTCCAAAACTATCCACCAACTAGGTCCTGCAAAGACAAATAAGCACACCCTCCAAGGATCGCAAGTCATAACATCATGATAAGTGAATACAATTAATAAATTATCCACCTAAGCATGTGCATCAAAGATCACTATATCAAACAATTAATTTCTCAAAGACATTATACGACTTGTAGAGATTGAATATGGGAGGGTTGACGAGGTTTCCTATTGGGTATATCTTGCCCTAGGTCAAGGAGATTTTCCAAGAGATCCCTCTCTAAGCCATGTAAAGTGGGTTAATTGGTTGGGGTCAAGTCTCAATTGGCATAGGGATCATGACATACAAGAGGTCATAGTGTCTAATTCATGGGTTCCTTTGTAGAGGGTGTGTGGTACCTTCTTCCACAATGAACTTTTTCCAAGATCATTATTTTCCATTCTTTTATTCTTTC
Organism: Picea sitchensis; assembly: GCA_010110895.2. Taxonomy (NCBI): domain Eukaryota; kingdom Viridiplantae; phylum Streptophyta; class Pinopsida; order Pinales; family Pinaceae; genus Picea; species Picea sitchensis. The sequence continues at coordinate 99,943 of SNQJ01S0024491.1, read as the reverse complement.
ATAAATTTAAATAAAGGTTGAAGGTCACTGCCCTGGCGTGGTGACTAGATAATGGCAATGTCAGCCACAAACACCTAGTGGAAATGAGAAGGTTGGTTCGTGATGAGACCCTCTTTCTCTCAGCCATGCAACTAAGAGCCATTACCCTGGCTTGGTGACAAGATGATGGTAATGTCATACCACTAGGTATCCATGGATGTGATAGATCAGCTCGTGATGAGACCTCCTGTCCTTCAACTAACCTTTTAACCATTTTAAACCATATTCCATTGCGGGTCCCCTTTTACTCAAAGATAAGAGTTTCACTGCTTTCTTGGGTGATCCCTAGGTGAAGCATCTAGAAGATTCATACAAGGATTTTATCTTTTACCCAACATCAATCCCCCTGGGCCTTCAACCCCTTCTTCCCATAGAATGAGGGACAACCCCTTCTTGGGTCAATACACCCTAAAATACCAAGAGGTAATGAAATGGGGGGAAATAATGATGGAAAGTGGTAAGTATGGTCAAGAACGGTAAGATGGCTCTTCAAGGGAGTTCCTAGTAGCAAATCCATCCCCAAGGAAGACCACGTACTAGGGCACAATGTCAACCACCAAGGTGAAGCATGGAAAAAGGCATAATGTCCAAGCATATATCATGAAATCTAGAGAAGTCTAAGATACAACATACTCAAATGTCTTAAATATTGAAATGATGCTCACCATAATACTGACTTGTACCTCATGGAGCAAGGCCCACTACCTTCTGAAAGCCAGTTGATGTGGTGGATGCCATCTATAAATCTGTGACCATTTGTGGTGGTGAGAGGGGTCTCCAACTGTGCAAAAGGGTATTATTGGCCATGTAGTCTCTTGACACTCCACATATTCAACCTGAGGGCCTTGAGATGTAATCTCCTTAGTTATCCACAAAATGGGGATAACATATGGCTCCTACTTGGGGACATGTGCTCGTCGCAGAGTGCATGAGAACCACAACATCTCCTGGTAGACCTGTGCCTGCCAAAAACTCAGAAAAAGGGATCCGAGAATCTAGGGTAGTGCTATCACCCTTCATCCATATATATATATAATCCAAAATGAAAACTAAATTGGAAAAGAAAATTTTTGACATTTTTTCAATAATTTCTAAACTAAGCATGAAATCAATATGCAAGTAAATAAAAATGAAAATGAAATTCATATAAACTAATATGAGCAATCAAGATGCAAATGAAAGGGAAAACAAGATGACTTACCTACTTACCTGGGGCATGGGCCCTGAAGAAGTCATGTGAACTAGATGTGAGGTTGGAGAATATATCCATCTACTGGTAGTGGCATCTTCCTTCTGTCTAATGCTACCAGATATTACCTTTCTTTATCAGACTTCTTCCTAGAGTTATAAGGGCCAAGCCACGAATTGTTATCTTTCTAGTCATATCTGGGCTTGCCCTTTCTTTTGTCCCACATGTGCACAATATTTACTTCAATGAAATCGATGCAAGGTGTATTCTTATCGCATGGAGGCTCTGTGTGGATTGTATCTTTGATTATTTCTTCATGTTTCTCATCTTCTTCCTGCATAATATGAATAGACCCTAGTTCCTTCCCATGATATTTTGTAGTCTTCTTCTTATCTGTCCATTGGAGAAACATCTCTATGGAATCTTCCTATATGAAGGGTAACTCGGATGGATCATACTCAAAAACTTGTGGAGGCATATTGTAGTAGTATTCATTGACACAATTAGGGCCCCTCAGATCCATCACATGTGTATCTTTATTTTCCATGTTATGTAAGATATCATACATGCCATCACCCATGGGAATATATGCATGTGTAAGGTTCATTCTAAGGAAACTCCAAAGGTATGAGGACCATGTCCTTGACAAGAGAATCCCCCATGTATACGGAACATCGATCACCAATATGTACACGAAGACGATGATATGTGGAAAATCTATCAAAAACACCTCAATGTCTTCACACACCCACAAGACCTTGACCCTCCATGAATCAATACCACAAACATTGTCGTAAGGTCGAGTTGTCTTCAAACCAAGTTGTTTCATTACCTTTAAATACCTGACATTTGTTGACGCCCTTGAATCAAGCATGCAGTTGTTCAAGAAGAGGCCATTCATGCCTAATGAAAGATAGAAATGAGGGTTCTTGTCCCTTGGCCAATCAAGATACATAATGTTTAAAATGATGGGAGGATCCTCCTTCTCGGTTGACATTTGCAAAACTTTCAAAACGTCCCTTTTTACAGAAGGGATCTTACACATCTTTGTCACTAGGATCGTCATATTTAGTTTTCCAAACATGCTTGCAACATATATATTTAACTGAATATCATCTATAGGAGTTGGATTAGGAAGAAAATCACATACCAGTGGTGGAGGTGGTGGGGCCACATTTTCTGTTGATGTAAGAAAAATATTAGGTTGTGATAGAGGGGCCAAAGCTTTATTTATTCTAGTGTAGGTCATAATTTCCCTCCTCCTTAATTCCTTCCTCTGATCATCTGTCAATTTATTTAAGGCTTAGATTCTCCCCTCTCTTTCTCCTCTTCTTTTGGCTTCATTGATCTTCTCTTGAGTTACTTGAACCTCTTCGAGATTACAAATCATATCAATGAATTTTATATCGTTAGGATAATCCTTGTCTCATCGGGGGAACTCATATTCCCTATGGGGTTCTTGGCATGAGAGGCAAAAAGATTCTATATCAACTGTCCCAACAAGTTTCAAAGTATATGGGGCCTTAGCCTCTTGCTGAGGTCTTTGTTTCCAACTGATGGCATCACTCCGTTGTCTGGAAAAATGAGCTCTGGGAGCAGATTGATTTCTTTCCATTGTAATCATATGGCTAATAATCTAACTCTGCACCTAGACAAACTGAGTATCCATCTGGTCTATCTTTTGAGTTAAGAGAGCGATCGGGTGAGGAGCATTATTGTTGGAAACCTTAGTCTTTGCCTCTACTTTGGCATGAGGGTACTGAAAAGGTTCCACTTTTGAATCAAGGATATTCTCTTCGATGTTGATACTAAACTCTTTATCCTTTGCTAAAGACGTGGTATTTTTATCTTTGAGAATGAACTGAAAATGTCCTTCAAAAGCATTGACATAGAGGAGACGAACCGATGATGTTGTAGGACAGTAATTTGTTGGAATTTGATTGTACAACCTGTCAAATATGTTAATGGATTCCTTTACTATTTCATTCTCCTTTTTCTTTATCTGATTAAACTAAGCCCCAAGAGTCCCACCATCTACCTTTTTTTACCATCTACTCTTAAATAAGTTTGCAAAAGCATCATAGGACGTGAGATGATTGTCAAGAAGTCCTCTGAACAAATCAAGGGATTCTTCAGTCAATGATGAGGAAAATAACTTCATGGCCACATCTTCATGTTCAATACCTTCATTGTCCATGTCCCGACCCATGACATAAATGTGGTCCTCATCAATTATCACAGTGTTTCCTGGGAACTTTGGCAACCACTTGTTGACTTATTTTGGCATTGTATTAGGGAAACCTTGGATATTGGCCATGTTAAGGGGTTTATAGAGGTCCCTTCCCCAAGGGTGAGCCATTGGAGCAAGAGGAAGGGTATTATGAAAAAGGATTTTAACAACGAGAGACTTGAGAGCAGGCCTTTTTTGGTAAAACTTAGAAGTTTTGAACCCCCCAAGGGGAAAAGTTTTGGGAAAGGAAGGGTTGTTCATAATCCACAGGTTGAATATGATTCCAGTCATCCATAACATCATCATTCCAAAAATGAAGTGGGAGATGGGGAAGATGAACCCAAACATGGATGACTATTCATGGATATCATTTTCAGGATTAAAAATCAGGGGTCTGTCTGCTTAAATATAACCCTTTTGTGACATAAAAATAAGGGTCACTCCTAAAGATGAAATCCCTATCTTCCTTAGTTTCAAAAAATAAAGTATAAAAACCTATGCCACAAAAGTATCAAGAGAGATAAACCTTTATTAATACTACCTAGTTCTTATGAATCCAAATTTCCATAGCTCAAGGGGAGGGAAAATCACTGGTGAACTATCTAACCAACAATTGATAAGATAGTTTTAGAGCCATTTAACGGGCATTAGAAGGTGGAAGGGGAACTTTTGGAATCTCATCCAGCCTTTTACCAACTCTTGGAGGATGAATTTTCACATATCTACTCAATGAGGAGACCAGAGATTCAAAGACATTGACTTCAGAAGCATGAGGTGGGGAGGAGCCACCCCCTCTAGTAGTCGAGTCCATGGAGAAATTAGGGATTTCCAAAATGTTAGGGTTTTAGGCACCAAAGAACATCTGCAACTATTTACAAATATTACAAAACCCAATATATTACCTAAATTCATTTCAAATGTTATGACACAATTGATATCTCAACGAACTTGTTCATTCTCAAGGTGCCTCTTGAGCCTTAATCCTTGAGACGCCTCTCCAACCTTCATCAACAAACAAAGGCTTACTTTAGGTAGGGATTGGTAGTGGATTGGGGTTGTTAAGAAGTTAATCATTGTTTTCTTTTTCTACTACTTTATTATATTTCATATAAACCATAAGGCTATAAATTCGTGGGGACTAGATCCATGGAAACCTTTAGTAAAGAGGGGAAATGTATGGAGTTGCATTAATTGCACTAGAACTAGAAATTTCTATATGGACCTCTTGCTTGAGTCTACAATTTTAACATAAGTTGACTTTATGATACCTAAGTGAGGGTTTACTGTGAAATTATATAATTAAAAGTGAGTTATTTGAGTAAAGCACTTTTTAGGGTTTCTAGCCCTGGGGGTTAGGGATGTGACCTTGGGGGTAGTCTACCATTGGACCTGATCTAGTAATGACCTAACCCAACTACCTATCTCTAAATATATTTGAAGGAGGGAGATAGTTTCTATTTGGGGTGTTGGAGCTATGTGTGGCAAATTGGAGATTCTTGTGCTAATGTTGTTGTGTTGGGTTTTTTCGTGGGACTTGTGACTTTTTTGGGAAACCTTTTTTTTTTTGAAAGAGTTGGAAGGGAAGGGTTGGTTGTGATATTGTGTGACAGTTTGGGATGGAATGTGTGCTATAAACTTGTTGTTCTCATTGATGGTAAAATTAAGATAGGAAGCATCGTAGCTTGCAGAAGGTGTTGTTCATAATTCTTGGTTGTTTTGTGGGAGAACCATAGCTAGAGGAGAGTGCAGTCACTTGTCAAACCACAAAGTTGTGGTCATTGTTTATTTTTCCAAAGGCTTCACCCATTGATTAGAAGGGTGTGGGATTTTGCATATGTTTTTTTGGATTGAGACCTTGTATTTTTAGTTAATACATGGACCCCATTGTTTATTGAGTCCAAAGTGGCTGATAAAGGGTTTGAGAGAGAGCCTATCTAGGTATTCATCTTGAGGTCCCTATATGAGAGATATTTCCAATTTCCATGGTTTCACATTTGGTTGGGGGGGAAATCATCCACAAGTGTGTGCTTCGCCAATAGTTTATTACTTTGGTTTGAAGAAGACATGGAAAGCATAAGGAAGGGGGACTTCTTTGAGGCATTTTGGAGACAGGTAAGCATTGTTATTGTGTTTAATATTCCAATGTTATTATTATTGTTATTAATTTGATACTTGTTTGTAAAGAATAAATGTGTTTTCGTTGTTTTTATTTAGAATAAATGTCGTGAGTTTCACTGTAATAGGCCCATGGTAATGTGTTGGCTTGGGCTGTCACACCCTCAATGCAATGCATATTGATCATGGCTTCCTTGATTTTTCTCAACAATTGGAATTATCTATGAGGTCGATGACCAACCCATGCATCATTCAAAATCGTTATATGTTCATATTATTTTTTTAATTATATTCCTCTTACCCTCACATGACAAGAGTGTTGTCACTAAAACTAGGAATATTACATTTAGTATAGTAAGCTTACAACATTCCATTTAAAGTCCTTCGATTAAGTGGCCACGAGCGAGGAGTGTATATTCCACTAGAATCGCCCACAACTTGCACTTGGCCTTAATTCCAATCATAAGCACCTATCCCCAATCACAATCACTATTGGAATTTTAACCTCTATAGGGGGTTAACAACCCCAACTTTTAACCAACTAGGCTAGACCCCATTGACATCGCCATTATTTATTACCCAAAACACATAAATGTCAATTGTATTTTCACTTCATCGTGCTATTTAAAATGGATGGAACTTTTGGCATATTTAAAATACTCTGACCATTCTAGAAGATCCTTATTGAGGTACTTATCTCTAAGAGTTTTGCTCCATAGAGATTCCTTCTTGGCAATGAATCTTTGGTGCACTTTTATATAAAGTGTTTTTTTGAATCATTGTTGAATCTAGTAGAATCGAGTTGTGGTAAACAGGGATTGCATAAAGGAGAGACTAAAATAAAAGCAATATTCCTTCAAGCTTAGGTACTTGTTGGTCCATGAAGTAAACACAATATTTAACTTGTTTAAAATTCATTTCTAATCCTTGTTCATGTGTATTTATTTAGATAGAATAAATCTAATGTATATGGTCATCCTCTTCAAACCCGTGGCATTTATGATTTTCCTCTTCATCCCCAAGCTTACCTTGAGAGATAAGATGTTGTACTTTTCCTTGACTGTGTCATGGCCAACATTTGCTTCATCAAATATGGAGATAGTTTTATAAATTCTTTAAGCTTACATAATACTAGCTACTCTCATAACCAATATAACATCAACAAACTTTAAAGCACAACTTGAATCTAACCTCAGAGGAAATATTCAACCATTTTGTCTAGTTATAAGATTTTGTCACTATTAAGGCTTAAGCTTTGCTTAGTTCTCTGCCAAACCATAAACACTAAACACTAAGAAGTAAAAAGGACATCCTTGCCTGAGATCTCTTAAAGAGTAGGAAAACTTTGTAAGTCCCTCATTAGTTAGGACAGCTACATAGGCAATTGAGAAACATTAATGGATCCATTTCACTATTACTTGATTAAATCTAGATTTGAGAACATAAGTTGTTAGTTAACTTTTTTTATAAGCTTTTGTGACTTCAAGCTTTAGATGTATGCCTTTATCTTTTTGTGCTTTCATCAAATGGATTGTTTTGTGACCAATACAAAGGTTGTCCCGGACATACATCTCTATAACAAAACAACTTTGTTCTTCTAAATCAAGGAGAGGAGCATTGACTTATTATTGTTAGTATTAGTATTTCAATAGTAACAATTATATTTTGTATTAACAAAAAGCTACAGTTGAGTTGGACGACATGAAAATACAAAAAAAATATTGTTTGGTTTGGCAGATTTCATCAAAAACATTATCCAAAATTATGACAAAAAGGCCCATTCCATCCTTCACAAAGGATTTTCTAAAGGATATGTTGGTATAAAAACTACTAAAGATACCTAATATCAAACTATATTTGCAAAACATAAGATAATAAAATTTTAAGGCAAAACATGTTTGCTCAAAGTTTCATCCCAATTGAGGGCGTTGACTTGATTTTCATGATTGCCTAATTCCATATTGTCTTGCATTTGGTGGATCGTGTCTTCTTCTCTAAATTCTCTAGGAACGAAACCCATGGATACTCTTAGGTTTGATGTTGTAGAGTGGGTGCCTTGCTTAGGTTGCATACCATATTTATGAGCATTGACATCTCTATCTTCAAAGTTTGGATTTGACGCTTCTGTTGTGCAAGAATGCCCATAATTGAAGAGTTCTAAGCAAAACATGAATGGTCATTAATGTGAACCTTGGTGGTGAAATTCAAATTCATGTTGTATTTGTTACATTTTGATTCTTAAATTCAAATTCATGTTGTATTTGTTACATTTTGATTCTTAAATCTTTTTGGGTTGAAAAGATGTCTCCAAAGGTTAGTCATTGCAGATTACTAATTGCAAGATATGGAAAAGAGTTTTAATTCATTCAATATCTCTCTAAAATATTTAATACAAACTATTTTAAGTTATAATTTAATATTTATGAATCATATAATTAAAAAAGTTTATGGAGTAATTTATTTTTTAATTTGACATCAATATATAATTTTTTGAATTTTAAGTTGTGTAATATTAAAAAATTAATAAAATTGAATTAACTATAAAACTATATTAAAATTAATGTTCAATTTCAATTTAATTAATAATAACAAATTTAATTTTATATAATTAGATAATGATGAACCTTTTACCTATTGTACTACTTGCAAATTTCAAACTTATGATTTAACTAATGACAATCTCTCTTATATAATTATGTATCGCTATACTTTCTTAATGTGTCTCTTAGTAAAGGCTTTAAGTTCATGACACAAAAGACAATGTGTTAGATTGCCCCATTGCCCTTGGTTTTGATTATGGTTGTTTTGGTTATTGTTGTTGTTTTTATTCTTCTTCTTTTCCCTTTTTGTGGTTGGGGTGGTTGGGGAATTTGGTTAGGAGGATTTTTTCAAACAAAATTATGGCTAGGTCAGGAAGAATAACATTATATAAGATTGATATTTGACAAGGGTAAATGGTTGGGAAGAAAAAAAGTCCTTGATAGGGTGGCAACACATGTGAAGCACTTTGGGGGAATGGGATGTATGGGTTAGGAGGAGATGGTCCTCCATAAGAAGTGGATGGGCCCATGAGGTGTTGTCTCCATGATGTCTTCCATGGGAAGGACTAGGGTTACCATAAGGAATGGTGGGTCTTCCACAAGATGTGCCTATCCAATTCATAATGATTTTCATAAAGATGGTGTTGGGGGACAAAGACAAATGTGTCATTTAACTTCCCCTTTATAAGGTTTGGATGCAAACAATTGTTTCACATGTTCATGTTGATGGTCATTACTCATTTTTTATACCTTTTTGTAATGGTAATAAACTACACAACACTGTGCAAATATCTATGTTGTCTCGTTTGTGCAAGGATGCTCTTATGAGTGTTCCTTGGTTTAATGGTCTATGTGAGGATGTTATTATGGATGTTCCTTGGTTTAATGTTTAATGTTGTATATATCATCATAATATTTGAGCTTTTAAACACAAGTTTTATTTTATCTTTTTTTTGCATTCAACTTTAAAAAAAAAAATATTTCCATATTTAAAAATCACTATCTTGTAAACTTGCGGTTATGATGATATATCAATTTAATTATAATATTTAGTTTTTGAATACTTTCCCTTGCTTTGAGGATGGTACCCAAGATAAATCAAAATATATAAAAGTTTGAAGTCTTGTCATGTCATTTATGAGAATAGAACCTAGGTGGAAAGGATCATAACACTTCATCACACAATCACTTACACTAGACCCAATTAATAATTAAGATGGATTTATCAGGATTGCAAGAATGGATAGGGTTCTATTCATCCATAGAGGATGAATATAACTCACGTCTAAGCTAAGCTACCAACAATCAAGCGAAGACATAAACCTCACTTCAAGATCTCCATCTAGTTGGTGCTTAGAACATTCACATGCTTATCATCCTTGGAGATTTGAAGAACACTATCATGCACCTTCACACAAACTCATTTCCTAGGGACGTGCGACTCTATTCCATGTTTCAAAGAATTAGAGAAGAGTTACAAGGTGGTCCACAAGTTTAATTTTACACATCTTCCGGCATAATAACTCCTTGGTCGATAAGCAAGCCAACCTCGCAACAAAAGAAAAGATGGGGGGACCTAGCTTCAAACCCATTCCATGATGTCCCTCCCCCTTATATTATTTGTCTTGATTTGGTCTCTCCACGTGGTCGATAGTTACTCCACCGACCAGACGCAGATACCTGGCTTCCTATTAAATCTCATAACTCTCCCATGTCCGACTGTGATGTTTATGATTCTCCCACGCTCGGGTCTGGATGCATGTGGGATTTCACCTGTCATGAATTGTTTGAATCGTACCTGCAATAATGTTTGCGAGTGGAAGTTGTGTGTGGGTTGTGGCTATCCACTATGCAGCAGCCCAATCATTGGGAGGCTGCTGCAATGTATATGTGATGGATGTGTAGACCAAATACATTGCAACAGCCTCCCAATGATTGAGTTGCTGCATGGTGGATAGCCACAGTCGTTGTGTGTGGAGGGTCGGACTGTTATCACGTCAGCCCCCCATGTTCCTCATGGGTTGTTTGGCTTTTCATTTTGTGTTTGGGTGTCATTCTTCAAGGTGCCCCAAATTATGTGCAGCTCCATTGTCCTCCTTAACACTTTAGCCCAACCTATTCATGGTTTTCCAATTGAGTCTGACCCATGGGCTTGGCCACAGTTTTACTTAATCAATAATGGTGTCAAACATAATCGCCTCCTCAAATTCCTTTTCTTCCAATACTTGATATGATTTAGTTTTTATAATGTTGTTTTATGTGTATACACATTCATGAAATCGTATAATAATTATTATGTTTTTACTTTTGTATAATTTTATAATGGATTGATATATGGTAACAACATTATTATATACATGAAATAGATGTTACAATCTCTTCAATATTGGATTATAAAATGAACCTCACATATGTAATACCCCTAGGTTGAACTCCCATTGTAAATGTACATATACTTTATAGACAGGTGAGCTAGTATGTTTTGGGCCAGCATGCCTTTGTATATATGTTTTGAGGCTAGAGTGTCGGTGTGATTTAGGCCAGGAAGCCTATGAGCTAAAAGGATAACGAGCCTAACAAATGTAATATGTAATCACACTCAATTATATTATAAAATACATCACTGCTACAGACCAAGTCAGACAAAAGAGTATGGGGGGCTAGGACTACACAAGAGGGAAAGGGAGCTAAGGGCTTGATAAAAGGGGCTAAGTCAAGGGGGCTTAAGCCAAGGAATAGAACAATATTATTCCTAAGTCTCGAAGTCTTATGTAATAATTTTATCCTACGTTCCTAAGTGAAGGAACAAATTACCAAGTGGGGGATAAGTTAGTTCCTTGAGTGCCAAGTGTCTAAAATGGCACATGCATATATAATGTGGGGAATTAGTGTATTTTCCATAATTCATTTCATCGTTAACTGAATGATTAGAATCAATCAGTTGTACCTTGCATGGAGTGTGGAAGCTAAAGCTATGATTACCTACTAAATTGTTAGGGACCTAACCTCCCTAACCCCTCATTTAGGTAGAATACTATATTTTCCATGTAATAAAGGTCGATATTAATAAGGCCCGGTAATAAGGAAGAATAAGTCAAATGTAAGAAGACCTAATAGAAGCTTTCACTTCTAGAAAGATCTTCTTCTGGATTGTTCTTTTGGTAGATAAAATTAGTATAAATAGGAGTCGAGGGCATGAAAAGTCTTTGTCTTGAGAATTATTGTAATAGAGCTCTGCTTTGCTGGAGGTTGCCCCCTCGAAGATGCAAGTGAACATTGTTTCCTATCAATAAAGGTATTAATTTGATGTTGTGGTTCCATATAATCTGTTTTTATTCTCTGAAGTATTTCTGTTTCTTATTGCTATTCCACTGTTATTCTCTACAATATTTCTCTTTTCTGCTATTATAATAGATCTGGTACTTAACAAGTGATATCATAGCACTTTCCTTGGTAGGAATTGTGGGTTATTTTTTTTTAGGGTAGAGACATGTTTTGGCTTAATAAAACGACAAAGATTTGTCGTTCAACGCATAAAACCGCGGTCGGGGAAGCATACACACAGGAAATAATAAGAGGCACTTAAGCTCACATTGTTGGACACCCTTGTAACCCATGTTGGTACCCCTTCAAGTGGTAGCACATCAAACAACAACTGTATACATACTCGCCTAGGTATCCTAAAACCCTCCATAGATCAACCGATCGACCGCTTGACTGCTATAGCGTCATCGAGAACAACACTCAGGAAGATACTCTCTAGTACCTAGGTAATCGAGTAGTACAACTAAGGGTACAGTCTAGCCTCCTTAGTTGGTGCCCTGAGATATTGGGTCGAGTACTACTGCTCGACTGTGCACGTATATCAAATAGCTATAGCACAGGGAAACCCCTTGACTACAGGAACCCTGAAAACTCTAACCTTTGGGATGAAAACATAACATATAAGATCCATTGTCGTACAACCTTGCCTCTTGCATTCTGGTTGCAAATTGACTACACATTTTTTCCTATTAAGATTTTGGGTATTTCGATAACTGTTTGTCTATAGACATAATATTAGTAGATATTTTTGATTGATTGTAAAGAAAAGTTAGTTTCCTCGGGGTACATAAATATGTATATTCATCCCTCTTAATATAAAGATTATTTTCTTGGAAAAAAGAAGAGATCAACCAAATAAATATTGAAAATGTTGGGAAATTCCAGTCCAATCAATATAAAGTAAAAATATAAATTATCCTTGTCATTACTAGCCAAAATCCAAAGACACATTCTCTATGGTCAAAAGCAAAGAATAATTTCTTGCTCAAAGTTGTTTAGTTTATTCTTAAAAATAAAAGAAAAAGCAAAGTCGTACTACAATATTTAGCACAAAAATTCTATTAATATTCCAAACATATTCACTTGAAATCATAAATTATATTAATATCACATACATATACACTTGAAAACTTAAATTCTATTAACCACATAGAAATATGCACTTTAAAACTTAAATTATCTTAACTTTTTTAGGATCTTAAGAAATATCATAATATCTATCATTTGATCAAGTTTTGAGCATTGGTTTAGGATGGTACTTACCTAGAGGTGGTATCTCAATTTCTATAAATAGTGTCTAATAAATTACATAAATAGTTTAGGATGGTACTTACCTAGAGGTGGTGTCTCGATTTCTATAAATAGTATTTAATAAATTACATAAACAACATATCATTTTTTCCTATGCTAAGTATGTAAACACTGAAAAAACAAAAAAAAACATGTGCTCAATTATTAGTAGCTTGTTTTACAATGTTCCTCTTTCCACACAGGCATGGGAATATATTAAACAATATAATTGAAAATAAAATGGGAAAGATTAAGAATAATACAGGAATTTAATTAGGTAATGTTGGAGAACTTCTAGAAGCTAAACTATAGAATATTTTTAGGTGAAAACAAGAAACCACGAAAATGGGATCAATGGTTCATTCTATGCTCAAGAACCAAGATATGCAGTGCTAATGATCTAAAGCTAATTATTGTAGAAGACTTCAATTAGGCACAAGACCATAGGACTATTTGGAAGTTTGTAAGAAAAATGAAATGAGCAAACCCACATGATCTTTTTGCAAGTAGAAAAGAACATATAGGTTCGTCATCATCATCGACTAAATGAATATTGAGAAACCTTGGAAATTCCAAATGGTAAACAATAAAAACCTTAATTATCATTGTCATTACTTTTTTCCAAAAAGATCGTTGGCCACATTTCTTTTTTCCAAAAAGCAAAATTCACCAATTATATATATATATATATATATATATATATATATATATATAGAGAGAGAGAGAGAGAGAGAGAGAGAGAGAGAGAGAGATCCACATAGGAAATCCTGTAGGTACTTTCCATGACGATGTTGTTAAAAAAAACTTCATATTTTTACAAAAAATTATATACTCTATGTTGTCCAAGTCCAAAAAAGAAAGTGAGCTAGCAATAGGACCAAGACAAGGTGTGGCTTATCATACATATTACATCCATTTCACAAGGATATAGACAAAAAGAAAAAGAAAAAAAGGAGCTTTGCCAAGATTGAAACAGAGCTAGAAAAGATAGATGTGTTTCTTGGGACCCTCTGAGCCATTAATCTAGTTGTAATAAGTGATTATGCATTCAGGTTCTAGTGACGATTGCTTTGATAATCTGTCCACCTCCTTGTTGTGATCCCTGTATATATGTTGGAATCTGATCTCATGAAAATCTTTAATTATGTCAATAATTTTGGTCTTCCAGCCCTCAATTGCTCAAGCTTGTAGTTTGCCTTTTTTTGTTAGCCACTCAATGACCACCTTTGAATCCCCCAGAACATGGAGTTTTTGTATTGATAGGTGGTTTTTCAGTGTCAAAGTTTCCCAAACACCCATAAGTTCTTATTTTGTGTTTATTCCCACACCGCAGTTCATAACCCATCTATAAACAATTGACTCTGGTGTTTTTATTACACCCCCGCTCCACATTGTTTGCCATCAGCCTAAGCAACACCATCGAAACATGCAAGAGTGTTTCCAACGCGTTGAGATATCAAACATGCATGAGTTTGTATAGGCTTTTGGGAAACTTGTTTTCTTCTAACGGAGCCAAGAGTTTTGGTAATTGAAAGTTGCAAAGTTCCTCTCCAGCCAAGTATACCAACAGATAAAGGCCAAAAGATATGTAATGTTAGATTTCTCCTTTGTCTAGGATTTAAAACAATTTGATAGCAAAGGTTTTGTCCAAACACCTTTGAACTTCAAGACTGTATTTAATCTTGCGTAGATAGATTTAGTGAAAATGCAACTTATGAAGAGATGGCTTATGTTTTCATTTTCTCTCTTGCATAATATACAGTGGCTTGGGCCTTCCCAACCATTTTGTTGTAGGATGTCCCAAGTTAATATATTTCCCTCTACTGCCAACCGTATAAACAATTTTATTTTTAGTTGTAATTCCCATTTCGATAGGTTTAGTCTCCAACCATCAATACTCGAGAAGCCCTGTGTGGAAAGAAGATCCACATAAATGTTCTTTACAATGAGGTACCCTGAATGGTCACCCCTTGTCCACATTAAAGTATGGTCACCCCCTGTCCACATTAAAGTATCATCACGATCTTGAATGGAAGCACCTGATCTAATGAGAGCCAAACGAAAAAGTTCCCATTCTGCAACCAACATTCCCGTTAGTCCCAAGTCCCCAACTATGTACTAGCTGGTCAAAAATTCACTTGGTTCGGTGATGTTTCTAGCCTGGGAGAATACATAAATATTTTTCTATCTTAAAAATGAAACAATATCTGGAGAAAGAAAAGGACATGTCACCCATTCCCAGGATCTTGTCTCTACCAAGAGCAACAAGATGTCCTGAACCAGGATTCCAACTAATCCATTGAGTGATTAGGTGTATCGATTTTAGGAGGCCGCTCCAGATTTTTGATACTGCTGACATGTTGAAAGTTGGAGATCTAAGCCGGTTTGTAATAGTGGTTGAAGGTAGATATTTATATTTAATTACATCATGTCAAATACCCTCTCTCATTAAAACCCTCCAGAGTGTATTTGCTGCTAAAGATTTATTGAAGTGGAAAATATTAAGGAAACCCCAACCTCCAAATTTCTTTGGTTTTTCCAGTGTGTCCCATCTGCACAGATGGTAATGAAAAGAGTCTATGTTTCCTCTCTAGAGGAAATTATACATTAAAATCCCGATCTTGTTTAAAATTGTGTTGGGGATGGTCGCCAACGACATCCAGTATACTGGCAGAATTTCTAGAGTAGATTTCACCAAAATAAACTGTCCCCCCAAAGATAACCATCTATTGCACCAGAGGTCAATTTTTTTTTTCCATCTTTGACAGCAACCAGTTCTAGTCAACACTTTTTTTCAACCCTGTAGTAAAATAATAACCCAGATATCTAAAACTAGTAGATAGTTATGTAAATTTATATGGGAGAACTGTCCTGTATGGAGCTAAGTCCACATCCGATAGATTTCATAAAGAACATTTGATTTTTTTTCATTTACCTTTAAACCTGATGCTTTGCAGAAAAAATTAATGATTCTATCAATTTCTACCCATTCATTAATAGTAGCATTTGTCATGATTAAGATGTCGTCCACACAGAAAATATGAAGGATCCTTATCATTCTAGATGTTGATTTTTCAATAAGAAAGGTTAAGCATGAAGTTCATTTCATTTTTAGCATTTAACCATAACCATTAATGTTGTAGCAACCAAGATCACAAGAAGAAGCACCATGCACAAGAACACAAGAAGTATCCTGGGAAACCCTTCTCAACAAGGGGAGAAAACCCAGCCAAATCCTTTGCTATA
>SNQJ01S0024491.1:56975-75779 GCA_010110895.2 Picea sitchensis | reverse complement strand
TTTTGAGAAAATGACAAGTGTAACCTTCTTCAGGAAAAAGTTCTTAATGAAGAGTTTGATCTTCCATTATCATGACATAATCATAATATCATCTCGATAACCAAAAATGTGGATAACAACAACTCCTATGGACGAAGAAACCAGAGATGCCAACAGCCCCATGCATGAGGCAGACGAAGATGCGGAAATGACACCAAGTGAGGTAGGTACAAAAGATCTTGATCTCAGAGATATTGTGGAAAGGGAAGATATATATCTCCTGAACATACTGGAGCAATGGAAAAGGCAGGGCATAGACAATGTACCAACAGAGCAACTAGATTGTATCTAATACCTATTCCTCCTAAGGGAGGAAGTAAAATCCAAAGGGCTCAGGTGCACACATAGGGAGATAGGACACATAGGAATCAAATAAAGTGAGGGACAACCACATCTCTCACCTAAGCAGACTAGGAGGAAGAAAGGCATGAAATCAAACAACGTAGCCCTATAGGAACTAGGAGCTCTGCTGATAAACTCAGGTAAGATAAAAAATCTCTTTCCCAACTCCCCCCCACATGTTTAAATGAATATTATAACATGGAATATTAGAGGCCTAAACAACCCACGAAATCAAAGAATCCTTAAAAACAGACCGAGGAAGGAACAATCATACCTTTGTTTCATCCAAGAGACAAAATGTATTGTAGACATAATGGAAACAATCAACAAAAAACAATGAAGCAAGTACAAGATGTTGGTTCTCGAAGGACAACAGATGGCAGGTGATATTATCACTTTGTGGAACCCACAAGTGATGAATCTACTAGCAGCCAAAGCCACCAGACACCCACTTTTGGTTAACATGCAAATCATAGGTAACATGGAGGTGATTCTATGCGCTAATGTGTATGGCCACCGGATGTTGGAAGAAAAGAGAATAATGCTCTTAGACCTAGAAACCCTAAAATTCCACTCCCACAACCTCCACTGGATCCTGGTCGGGGACTTCAACATCATCACGACACTTGCGGAAAAAAAAAGGAGGCACTAGGAGATTGGATAGAGATGCAGAAGATTTTTCAACTTTCATTGACACAATGGAGATGGTGGACATCAAAACCAGTAATGGCCAGTTCACATGGAACAACAAACAGATAAATCAACATCATATAGTGACGAGGCTAGACATATTCTTGGTGTCAGATTCCATCATTCTATAGGGTTTAACTTTATATTGCAACATCCTTCCCTAGGGGGGTTCATACCACTGGCAAGTCCAACTAGAAGAAAACTTCCAAACCACTTCGAAGAATAGACCCTTCAGATTCGAGAATTTTTTTATCGATTATCCCACCTTCAAGGAGAACATAAACCAATCATGGCAAGAGAAACAACCAGAGCAAGGGACAAGGATATTCAATCTCTATAAGAAACTCAGGTACATAAAACATAAACTCAAGGAGTGGCACAAGAAAATCTTTGGAAACATAAACCAAGAAAAAAAAATATTGAAGACAGAATGAGGAAACTCCAGGAAATATGCATAGACGAGGGATATATAGAGGAGCGGAAAAAGGAAGAGATCCAAATGACCTAGGAATGGGAAGCAAGATGCCAACAGGAAGAGACTCTATGACGCCAAAAGTCCAGAATCAGGTGGCTAAAGGAAGGGGAGTGGAACACAAAATTTTTTCATAGAACAACCATTGCTAGAAGAACCCACAAAAAAATCCTGAAAATTTAGGATCGGGATGGGATCGAGAGAGAGTCACATAAGGAGATTGAAAACATACTGGTAAACCACTTCCATGGGATAGCCTAGGAACCCAACCAGAACCAAATGGAGGCCATACAAAGGATAACTCAACACATCCCCAGGCTAGTTACTAAGGAACACAATATCAACCTAAACAAACCCATTACTAAGGAGGAAATTGACCAGGTGGTCCAAGAGATGCCCAATGGAAAGGCCCCAGGTCCAGATGGTTTCACAGTGGAATTTTTCAAATCCTGCTGGGAAGTGGTCAAACATGACGTTTATGGGGTGGTGGAAGACTCTAGACACTCAACCTCCATTTTGAAAGTGCTAAATGCCACAATGATTACTCTAATCCCCAAAGAAAATGAAGCAAGGACCCCAGACCTCTACAAACCCATAGCGCTATGCGATTTGGTTTACAAGATAATATCCAAATTCATCGAAAGGCCCAGTGGAAGGCACGAAGGACCCATACAAGATATGACTGCCCAACACTTGACCACCAATCATAATGGAGGATCATATTATGCAACATGCGAGAGTATGACAACAAGGTCATGTCAACAGTAAGATTTGCGGGGAAAGACTATGGGAAATTATCGACGACAAACAATAGGCAATGAATGATGTAAGGCAAGAGGGATTGACACGGACCAATATCGACCCACCATGCCAAAGACTAGGTATGGGGAGTTGCACAGTAGGATATCAAGCGAGTAGGGGCAAGGGCCTGTACACGGATAATGGTCAAGTGATTATGATAATACGTAACATGATAGGGAGAAAGGATAGGAAGGTTCACATCTATGATTAGACCATGATTGGAAGGATGAGTCCGCAACAGGGAAGTTTCAATAAGATAAGAAACAACAGAAATTGATGCAAACAAAAAGAGCGCAACTACATAGGCCACCATAGACACAAGGGAAGGGAAAGGAGGAATCCCTATGTAAACGTGAACAAGTTGAGATCCCAAAAAAGGAGCTACCATAGGCCAGATGGGATGGTGTGAATGAAGAAAACACACAACAAAAGAAACCCCCTAGGGAAAGGAACTCAGAACAATCCTCGGTGGGTTTCAAGGATGGAGCAAGCGACAAAAGACGCAAGGTCACCTTTCACACTCTGGTTGCACCGAAAGGAAAGGCGATCATTACCCGGTTGGAAAAGGAAATCAAAGAGAAACGCAAGGGAAAAATATGGGATGCTCTGACTCAGGAAGCAGACTGGGTAACTGACCCTGGAGCCACGCAGCCCAGGGAAACCATCTACCACAAAATGGTGGAGATGGTGTGGCAAACGAAGATGTTTATTGGAAAAGTGAGCTCAGAAATGGAGGACGCTAGATGGGAGAACAACAAGGAACACACGAAAAAATTGAACGAAGTCCTGAGGCTCCTCAGTAGTTTGGAAACCATTACCAAACTGCTAACTGAGGTCGAGAAGGACCAGAGAGCCAAAATGGAGCTTTTGGCTGCTCAATTCCAACTCTACCTATGTTATGTCCATCACATGGACATCACGCCAGTCGATGGGAACAAAGCGCCAACACACATCATAAATACTCTCATAGTCTCCCAAAAGGAGGAAAACAAGGGCCATGCGGATGAAGGAAAGAAACATATCATTATCCTAGACTAGTCTCTGGTTAGTCTATTTTCAAGTTAGTCGGGTCAGTCCTGTGTCAGTCTCAACTTCTGTTATTCTTGTTTTCCTTTTTTCATGTTTGTTGTGCTTATCTTGTCAAAAACGAGATATGGTAGGACTGGGTTGGTTTGCCATGGTGGTAGTCTAGTCATACCCCTTGCTTATTTCAGAAAACGCAACTCGGGAACCTCTGGCATGGTTTCCTTTTTGGTAGACCAGGGAGTTCCCATTTTTTTCATCATAATCCTCTTTTAGTAATACAATCTCTTAAACTCACTTACAAAAAAAAAGAAATTGAAATTGAGCTACTCATGCCATTAAGAAAACCCAAACTTAAAATAAATAATATTTATAAAATAGAAACTAAATTATGTATCAACCTCTAATCCCTTGTAATCTTTGGTTGAAGGACTCCTCAATTTTGCATATGCATCAATAAATATTCTTATTCTCTTGAAATGTGTCTAACCTAGAAGATCAATGAAATGTGCAAATATCCTTTTATATAATTGATAAAAGTTCATGCTATTGTTAAAAAATAAAAAATAATAAAAAACAAAATTTTCAATCTGTTGTATTATGTTCTTTCCATCCATCACTAGGATGGGTAAAAATGTATACATAGTGTTGTGCATATACTATATTGGAATATTTAAACTCTATCTTCTATTTAGTGAAGTTTCTTTCTATGCAGGACCTCCCATATTAACCTTGTAAGTACAACAAAAAAAGTTGATTCTGAAACAATTTTGTTTCACTTAAAACATTGAAAATAATTGCATACAAAGAGCCTAGTCATTGGTCTATAAAATCTAATAGTATACACTTAAACAATGCCCACTCCCTACATCTAGTTCCAACTCAATTTATCAACTCAACCCAAAAGATTTAATTTCAGTAAAATTGTCAAAGGAGAATGACATGAACTTTGACACACTATTACTCATGTTTTCACCAAACAACTATTTTCAAGTAGTCTTTTTTCCTTTTTAAGTATGAAATTCTAGGTATAAAATATGTTTGTTTGCATCAACATAGATGTAAACTATGAAAATTTTTCATTGAAGGAAATCTCCCTGCAATAGGCTACTATACCACTGAGATGCATGCTCCTTTCATGATAGGCTTATTTATAAATGTGTGGATTGCTACCTCCAGTGCCACAAAATCCACCCATTCAAGATGCAAATGGACTTAGTTGTCCTACTAAGCCACTGCCAACCTACTTGTCTTTGATATCATGTTGAAAATATACATGGTAAGAATTGAACTTTCAATTAACATAAATTATTACAATAAAAATGTTTAAAGCAAAGTAACAATAATGAAGCAGAAAGTAGGAGTAATTAAAGAAAATTTGAAAACAACAATAGAAAGAATGAAAAAAAAAGAGCTACCACATAATTTGAAATAAGAAAGAGTTTAAATTGGATCCAATTTTGGCATTTTCCATCTGTGAAAGATAAAATTCACCCTTGAATAAGTGAGGAATTAATGCAAAACTTCCAAAAAGGTAAATACTTTTCCATATAAGAAATCCCTTTGATACTTAGCTAAAGCACTTAATACTCATTCACTACATAACATAAATTTACGCTTTACATCATAAAGGTTCATGCGCAATGCTAATAAATCAACATACACTAAACCTTAATCAATGTTTTCTCATTGCAAATTGAAAACAACATGACATTGTAAATTGACTTTTTAAAATCAAGATGGATGATGAAGCAAAATTTCATGCACAAAAGACAATGGGAAGAGAGTTTTAAAGAAACATACTAAAGTGCCAGGTACTAAAAACAATATTTTGACTCATATAATAATATTTATTTATTTCAATATTATCTTTGATAAAGGAAATGATTAACAATGATTTTGACTCATATAATAATATTTATTTATAGAAATAATAATCCTACAATTAATTAATCAAGTTCGAAAAAAAAAACCATAGTGACATAGTGAGAGTTACTAACAATGGAAACAATATTCTCGTGTTAGAGAAGGACTAACAATGATTTCAACTCATAATAATATTTATTAATATAACTAAGAGTTTTACAATAATTCTTAACAAATATTTCATAGTAATTCCAATCTCTAATAACAAAAGCCTTTTGCTTACAAAACATTAAACTTAATTTATCAAATAAAATATTATTAACAAATTTACTTACTATATTAAAATATTTTTTAATACAATCAACTTGTCAAAAAAACTCTAAAATTTCAACTATATTTTAATAACCATAATCATCATTCTATAAATAAGTAAAAAACATTAACACATCTAAAAACATTAAAATATCTTAGAAAAGAAACAATAGTGATTTCAATTTCCCAAGAAAAACTTTTTACATACAAAATATATATTAAACATTTGTAATAATACTTAATAAATTTAAGTACAATACTGTAATCTTTTATAATGCATAAAACTATCTTGTCCATATTATATCTGAAGTAAAGGAGAAAATCAAAGCTACCATTACAATTTCAGGTACATTTAATGAACATCATTTTATAAGTATTAAAATATATTAACATATATTAAAGGAAGTTTAAAAAGATTGCCCATTCCTTTTTAAAAAAAATATGAATATCATAAAATATATTTCGAAATTAAAAAAAACAGAATTCAAATTGTTTTTTAGACTATAAGCTATAAGTCCAAGATGCTTATGCTTGAGGGTCATTGTTCATGCATGTTATGCATGGGCAATTTGATTCATTTTTTTCCTCAATAAATAAAAAATAAGATTACAGAATATGGGGCTAGTTTGTTTGGAGTGGCCACAAGTGTGATTACCAAGAAGAATGAGAATTAGATAAATGCACCCATTTAGCAGGGCTAGGAATACCCATATGCAGAATGAAGAGAATATAATATCCTAGAGGAGCCAAGAAAGCATTGGGAGGAGTATTAAAGGAGATCCGATAATAACCTGGAGAACCCAAATTTTGAGACGAATGGTACAACGCCATACAGATCGTATGACCGCACTAGTTTTTGAAATGACTGCTGTAGTGAGAAAATTCGTCGAGAGATTGGGTAAAACTACCATGGTTAAGAAAGGAGTTGTTGGTAAAGAGTGTATTGCAAAGTTCATGTGAATTGTCAGTGTGAAGGAGACGAGCAGGGGTTGTGAGATTTCATGACTTAAAAAATTGATGGAAAAGATGAAGTAAGTCGCAAAAAGGTTGAGAGGAGTAGTTTCATATTAGGTGTTGTAAAGAGTAAAGGGAACCGATAGGGGTCCAGTCGTGGCAAGGATCCAAGCGACAAAAGAAAGAGTTGCGTGGGTTAGTGGGCTAGACTGAAATATGTGTAGAGAGAAGACATGGGTCAATGGAGAAAGAACCAACGAGTAGAAGATCAGGTATCAGAGTGGTCAAGAGGAGACTAGGTGCATGTGGATCAATCCGCAGGTGAATGAAGACATGAATCTAACACTGTGAAGAGGCTAGGAATTTGATCCAACAACTTGATAAGAGGTGCAATCCAGATAAGGTGGATAGCGTGTGGACATGGAGAGCTACTGAGAGCAGTCGTCGGTTGGTGGAGGCTATGAGGTAAGGCGGGTGCAGGGTCAAAGGTCGTTGGTGCAGGCCAACCAAAAATCACATGAAAGAAGATGCTAGTGTGAGAACATGTTGTAGAGAGCCGTAGAGTTACCTAGCAAGGGACACACGGGTTGATAAACAAGTAGGTATGTTGGGAAACAACTAGAATTATCGGGCAACAGGAAGAAGTAGTCGATCCCACGAGTTATTCACTCTATGGACCTATGAAATAACGCCTTCATTCATGGGATATTAAAGATTGTCCCTAATTTCACTAGATATTGGAAAATATATCCCAATATCCTTTTATTGAACCCCCCTCCCAACATATATTTGCAATAAAAGAAACCCATATTTTCACTAGATACCACTCTTTATACACCCCAATACCTTTAAACCCCTTGAGACCCCGCACCCCCCCTCCCCCCAATACCTACAATATATTGACTTTATTTTTTACAATAAAAAAAACCCCCTTTATGAATGAACATGATAAGATATTGGTCAACAAGGTTATGCTCCTGTGGTCAGACAGCGCCTAGAAAAGACTCAGGTAGCCCAGAAAAATATTTGGGAAACAATAAGAGGTTGCAGGAGATTCAAGCGGGGTTATGGGTAGCGGGCAATGAATCTAGGCAATGAGTAACGAGACTAGGCAGTAGGTCCAGGTAGACCAAATTTGAGTTTTCAGTAAGTTTCAAAGATGGTCACATTCGGTTTGCAGTTCGAGCATGGGTTGGATCGAGTGTCCAACTACAGTCCGTGAAAGGAGAGGATCATGTTAGTGTTGATGGAGAATGATATTTGAGAGTTTTCCAACATCGTGGCCCCACCAATGGATCCGAAATATATGGTCGTGCATAAGCTAAAGGACGTGAAAGCCAAAAGGATTATCTTAGACAAAGTGAAGTTTCACTTGATCCCTCATTTATCTGGAAAGAAAATTGTTAGGGACATGTGGGAGGCTCTGAAGAGTTTGTTTCAGAATAAGAACAAGAATTTCAAGATGGTGCTAAGAGAGAAGCTCATGGATACAAAGATGATAGGATCAGATATGGTGATAACTTATCTCACCCGAATCTGATAGCTTTGAGATGAACTGGCTTCAATCGGGGAAGCGTGGATGACTTAGAGTTGGTGAGGACGACACTCAAAGGCTTAAAGAAGGAGTAGACATCGTTCATCAAAGGGTTCGTGGCACGAGAGAATCTCCCCGATTGGTCAAGGTTGTGGGATGAATTCGTTTAGGAGGAACTTCGGGATGAAGAGTTGAATGGAGACATGCATAAGAATGATGATGAGAACCTTTCTCTTTCCATCCAGGAAAAGAAGGGAAAGTTCAAGAAGTTTGTCAGCGGAGAGCTACCTCTCAAAACGACAAGAAAAAGAAGGACATGAGCAACGTCAAGTGCTATGCATGTTTCAATTTTAGGCATTATGTAGAACAATGTTTGAACAAGAACAAGGGTGGAAATGAGATGCAACTAGAGTTAGTTGCATCGACAAAGGCTTGATATGATTTTTCCAAGAAGTTTGAATAATCAGAGCTCTTACTTGTTTCCCATACTTCTTTGGGAACCATATCAGTTGGTGCATGGTTAATAGATAGTCCCATGTGTCATATGATAGGAGCACATGATTTGTTTGAGAGCTTCACAGAGTTTGACTAAGATATGTACGTGGAACTTGGTATGGGGACCAAGCATACAGTAAAGGGATCTGAAACATTTCCATTCCAGATGGAGTTAGGAGGCATGTTGAGAGTGACGAATTTTCTATGGGTGCCATAACTCAGGAGGAGTGTGCTCTCAGTATCAAAAATTGAGAAGAAGGTTTCAATGTATTGTTCCAGGATGGACAGGCATTGATCAAGCCCATAAGATCTTGATCAAACACAACATATATTCTTGGAGTTAGAGAGAGAAAGTTGTATAGGCTAAAGGGCCAGCCTATGCAAGCAATGGTGAGCATAAAGAGAGTGACAAAGGACAAGGAGTAGGTAGCTACGAAGGTTGAGAAACTCAGAGGTTCAGGTGGGAAGGAGAAACCTTCCAAGTTTCTCCATAAGAAGTCATGATACGGGTTTCTAGAAGCATGATCAAAGGAAAGTCTTCAACGAAGGGTCCGAGTGAGATGGCAAGGATAGGTTTTGTTTCAAAGGGAGCAACCAGTGAGGTGGATTGGAGAGCAGCCATGGTAACAGATTTAACAGGGCAGATAGGGCCACCTCCAGGTGGTAGAAGTACCTTCCTCGCTAAGAGGGAGTGTTGATGTATGTATCATCGGACAAGTACTTCCACATAGACTTTGTGTCTATCATGTGGAAATCGACCTTGTAACCTCTCAGAAAACCTTAGGAATTTCACTTTATGTGTTAATAATTAAAGTGAATGACCTTTTAATTAATGTGAGATTAATTAAGTTAAATGCCTAAGTTCTTGACATTAGTAACTTAAGTGAGAGTTGATTAAGTCCTAGCCGTTAGATATAAAGTGAATGTGAGATTATATCTCAGTTGTTGATGACTTTGGAGGAGATCTAGGGTTTTGGATTTAGGGTTAACTCAATGTAATAAAAGGCAGCTTGGGTGAGAAGATGAGAGAGACACATACACAGTGAGGAGATATCAATGGGTGGGTGAAGAGATTTCATCCAAGTATGAGTGGGTAGGGCTAAGGAAAGGTGCAAAGGGGAAACAAGGGAGATAACAACCAAGTGGGATAGGCTATTGTTGCATTTTATTCCTTTGATGGGATATTATCCCAAGATGGGAGCCCATGACTTTTATTAATAAAATCAAACTTAGATTTGATTTTTCCTTCAAGGTTTTTCCAGGGGTGTTTACCCAAAATATCTTTTTCAATGTATGTTGGTTTTTGTTTTTATGCTTCTGTTGATTTTCGTTAAGTAACCTAACTGTGTTGTTATTAAATAAAGTGATTTTATTTTGGAATAACCGCTTGGTGCTAGATTCAAATAATTTAATAGAGGAGACGAAATCAATGGAATTTCAGTTTTAAATTATATATTTTTTGTTTGTGGAGCTAGATAGTTATGTAATTAAGGCTAAAATGATATGTATGGATATATTATGATCTCAGTGATAGTGGATAACAATTTGTATGTAGACATAATATTAGGAGAGATTTTTTGATTGGTTGTAAAGAAAAGTTTGTTTCCTTGGGGTACAAAAACATGTATATTCATCCCTCTTGAATATAAAGATTATTTTCTTGGGAAAAAAAGAGATCAACCAAATGAATATTGAGAATGATTGGAAATTCAAATCAGTAAAAATTATCCTTTCCATTACTTGCCAAAAAACAAAGATACATTCTCTACGGTCAAAAGCAAAGAGTAATTGCTTGCTCAAAGTTTTTAAGTTAATTCTTAAAAATAAAAGAAAAAGCAAAGTAGTGCTACAATATTTAGAACAATAATTCTATTAATATGCCAAACATATGCACTTGAAATCATAAATTCTTTTAATATCACATACATATACACTTGAAAACTTAAATTCTATTAACAACCTAGACATATGCACTTGAAAACTTAAATTATCTTAACATTTTTAGGATGGTACTTACCTAGAGGTGGTATCTCAATTTTTATAAATAGTGTCTAATAAATTACATAAACAACATATCATTTGTTCCTATGCTAAGCCTGGAAGCACTAAATACAGAAGAAGAAGAAAAAAATGTGCTCAACTTAACAGTAGCTTGCTTTACAACGTTCCTCTTTCCACATAGGCATAGGGAATATATTAAACAATATAACAGAAAAGAAAGTGGGAAGGGTCAAGAATAATACAAGAATTTAATTAGGTAATGTTGGGTAAATTCTAGAAGCTAAACTATAGAATATTCTTAGGTGAAAACAAGAAACCATAGAAATAGGATCAATGGTTCATTCTATGCTCAAGAACCAAGATATGCAATGCTAATGATCTAAAGCTAATTACTGTAGAATACTTCAATTAGGCACAATACCATGGGACTCTTTAGAAGTTTGTAAGAAAAAATGAAATGAGGAAAACCCAAATGATGTTTTTTCAAGAAGAAAATAACATATAGGTTAATCATCATCATTGACTAAATGCATATTGAGAAACCTTGGAAATTCCAAATGGTAAACAATAAAATCCTAAATTATCGTTGTCATTAGTTGCCAAAACTTAGAGACATATTCCTTATGGTCAAAAGTAGAGAGTATTTGCTTGCTCAAACTTTTTATTCTTTTCGTACAAATAAAGTGGAAGCAAAGGTGTGCTTAAATATTTACTATGGGAATTTTATTAATATCCCAAATAGATGCATTAACATCCCAAACAAGTGTTCCTAATGTACATCAAGAAATAAAACACCATTTAAAGTATAAGAAGATATATCTGATGATCTTCTTAACCCTTATCTTTTGAAGCCTAAGCAGGTTTGCATTTTAGCTCCCCCAAATATGACATAACAAAATCCACCTACCAAAGTACTTTGCTATAGTGCTTTATAAATTCTCGAGTCCAAGAAATATTTTCTCCATTGAGCTCATGCTCTAATGAACTAAGATAAATTGAGGAAGTTTCCAAACTAGTGGGAATACATGTATGAATTGTTCTTTGGTAGACATAGTACCAAGTGGCCCTAATCCTATTGAATTAAATAACAAATTTGGGAATGAGAAAGAGTAATGGAACTAGAAATTGAAATTGAAATTGAGCTACTCATGCCATTAAAAAAACCCAAATTTAAAATAAATAACATTTATAAAATAGAAACTAAATTATGTATCAACCTCTAATCCCTTGTAATATTTCGTTGAAGGACTCCTCAATTTTGCATATGCATCAGTAAATATTTATTATGCTCTTGAAATATGTCTAACCTAGAAGATCAATGAAACGTGCAAATATCCTTTTGTATAATTGAGAAAAGTTCAAGATATTGTTAAAAAATAAAAAAAATAATAAAAAACAAAATTTTCAATCTGTTGTATTATGTTCTTTCCTAGCCATCAGTAGGATGGGTAAAAATGTATACACAGTGTTGTGCATATACTATATTTGAAGGTTTAAACTCTATATTCTATTTAGTGAAGTTTCTTTCTATGCAAGGCCTCCCATATTAACCTTGTAAGTACAACACAAAGTAGTTGATTATGAAACAATTTTGTTTCACTTCAAACAATGAAAATCATTGCATACAAAGAGCCTAGTCATTGGTATATAAAGTCTAATAGTATACACTTAAACAACATCCACTCCCTACATCTAGTTCCATCTCAATTTATCAACTCAACCCAAAAGATTTAATTTCAGTAAAATTGTCAAAGAAGAATGACATGAACTTTGACACACTATTACTCATTTTTTCACCAAACGACTCTTTGCAGATAGTCTTTTTTCCTTTTCAAGTATGAAAGCCTAGGTACATTCATGGCCCGCCCCACCACAAATTAATACTTTTGTGTTTGTAAACCCTGCGTACCCTCTAGAGACATCCAGCGGAAGAAGGATAGAGGAACCGTAGCTAGGGAAGTTTCTAGGGCCGCCTGGCAATGTTGGGTATTGCCGTAGGACGTTGTTCTTAAAATAGTCATACATAATGAACATGATATTAAAGAAAATGAATAAATGCCTATTTGGCGCCAAATGAACGAAGGGATACATAATTCCAGTGTTGTCTTCATTGAAAACAACCAAAGTATTGTAGATTTGTTGGTTGTTCTTGGGTAGGATCTTGCAATTAAAAGTCCGCCACCCGCCAACAAAGATGATTCTCTCATCGGGTAAAATCTGATTTGTCGCATATCGCCTCTTGCACAGGATTTCTGAACTTGATCAGCCCCTCCAATCGTAAGAACCATATTCGCACCATGGGCTCAAGATCTTGACATGGGATCTTGTCTATACAAGCAACCCTTCAGTAGATAATGATGCAGACGAACAAAATGTGCAATCTTGTTCTCCTCCATGTCATATTCTACTGAAAGTATCCAACAGACTTCCTGGAATTCTTTCTATGATCTAGATGGACCGAACTCCAAGATGATTATCTTGTTGTTCAGTAACAAGGCCATGCTCATGGAAGAGATACTAGAGTTTACTGTCAAAACCTCCCAGAGGCCGCTTTCAACTTCAATCTCGTCTCTCCCATTCTCCACTGCCCATAGGCTAATTGCACCTTCAATCTGGTATCTCCTCTTCTCCACTGCCCATAGGCTGATTGCACCTTCAATCTTCTCATTTCTCCCCTTCTCCGCTACCACAAGGCCAGGGCTAGAGGAAGATCCATTCTCCACTTCCCATAGGCTAATTGCACATTGAATCGCATTTCTCCCCTTCTCCGCTGCTACAAGGCCAGGGCCAGAGGAAGAGATCAACGTAGCCCATAATAAAACGATACAATAATCCATCATTGTTATTACTGCACAATATTTTACACTGTTTCAAACTATTTCTGAAGGCAATGAATGCCAAAGTCAAATCTCTAAAAGAAATTCTCTCTGTCAAATGTTATTCGAAGCTAAATCGCGTTAAGAAGCTAAATATTCTTGAGTCGAAACTAAATCGCGTTAAGAAGCTAAATCGCGTCAAGAAGCTAAATATTCTTGAGTCGAAGCTAAATGTTCTTCCAAGCTAAATATTCTTGAGTGCAAGCTAAATCACGTCAAGAATATGAATTTTGAAATAAAATAGATTACCATGTATATATATTGCAAGAGCAGAATATGGTTGTTATACTTAAATGAATATCATTCTAATATTGAGTTGATAATAAGTTTTTCATATTTTATCATTCTAATATTGAGTTGATAATAATTTTTTCATAAATATGTTTTTTTTTTTTTCTATAGTATACATTATTTTTTAAAATATTACATTATATGTGTTACCTTTTTAAATATTGACAAAAATAATTATGCGTGACATTATATACATTATAATTTTTTTAATATTAATAAAATAAATATATATTTTAAAATATAACATTATATATATTTTTTCAAAAAGTCATCAATATATTTATAAAAATTGAATTTGGTAGGAAGTTAACAACAAATCCTCTCAATCAAGAAAGTTAAAACCAATTAACAAAACATTATTATTCTTACTCATGATAACATTATATACATTATTCTTGCTCATACTAAAATTATTTATGAACATTATTTTTAAATTACATTACACAAAATATTATATATTGATCAAGATCTTTCGAGAATAAAAAAAATGTTTTTCATATTATTTAATAATGTTAAATATTTCATAATATGACATTTTAAAATACTACATAATATCACGAATTATGTATTTAACAATATCACATATTAAGTATTTCATAATATTACATATTTGTCACAATCCTAAAAAATATTTGTCACAATCCTAGATTTTATGTATTTAAAATGTCTTATTTGTATTATAAAATTATTATAATTATTCATAATTAAAAAAAAAAAAAAATTCTATTGTGAAACTAAAAATATGCGTAATTATAATATCACAAATTAAGTATTTAACAATATCACATATTAACTATTTCATAATATTACATTTTTAAACATTACATATTTGTCACCATCCTAAAACATATATGTCATAATCCTAAAAATGAGGATTTTATGTATTGATTATATAGTCATTTTAATTAAAGTGCCTTATGTGTTTATCGAACTATTATAATTATTCATAATTAAAATAAAAATATATTCTATTGTGAGATGAAAAATTACTTAATCGAACTATTATAATTATTCATAATTAAAATAAAAATATATTCTATTGTGAGATGAAAAATTACTTAATAGCTTGAGTAAAATAATAAAATCGTGAAAGGACAAGCAAATTCATTGATTCCATATGTTATTAGTCCTTGCCCTTTAGGCTCAGGACTATTAATAATCGATTCTCGTTGTTGTTATATTAGTCATTGCATCAAAACCAATGCAAACACAATATTTTAACCAAAGTTTTAATAGATTTATGCAATTTTTCATCTCACATTTCCTTTTTTATCACATGGAGAAGGTATGCAAAGTCTTCATTTGAAAATTAGGAAATTATCACTACATTTAGGTTTACATCTCTTAAGATGAACTAATGCTATCTCCAGAGATAACATTAGTTCGTTAATATTTAATGTTTATGCTATTCACTCCCTTTCTTCAATCATGTTCTTTAGTGAGCTTACGTGCCCAGTGGGTTCTTCAGTGAACTTACATGCCTAGTGCATAGGATGAGCACCATGCAAGATTCATGCAGGTTCTTCAGTCATCTTACGTGCCCAACGCAGATGATGAGCACCATGTAAGGACACACAACCACCTTCACATTTCTTCTTTATCTACTCACCTTCTTAACCATTTTCTGGTCAGGCGTTGGTCTGCTCCTAGAAGTTATCTTTCATATTCTTGCACAATTGAATCTCACTTACTCGTTGCTTTCTGGTCAAGCATTGGTCTGCTCCTGGAAGTTGTCTTTCATATTCTTGCACAATTGAATCTCACTTACTCGTTTCTTTCTGGTCAGGCGCTAGTCTGCTCCTAGAAGTTGTCTTTCATATTCTTGCACAATTTAATCTCACTTAGTCGTTGTGTTCCTCGTGGAAACAAGATAGTAAGTTTGAAAACTTCATCTGCAAAATCGACATTGCTGCCTTCGGGACCCATTTGAAATTAAGCAAAATGTTCTTTATTTGTGGCCCTTGTTTAAAGCCGAGTACACCATCATTCTGAAAACATCACAATCGTTAGAGATGCAAAGTAATTTTAATGGTGAGTATATTCAGTAAGGTATCAAATTGACCAGGAAGGCCCCTTTTGGTAAGTGGGAATTATTGATTTTCAACACTTGATAATGCTTGTTGTCAATGATTTTTAGGTTCTAGAGCTTTGATGGCTTGTGAATCGCTCAAATGTAATAAAAAAATATGACGAAATTATGAAGTAACATGGAAAATTAATCTATTGATGCCAGTTCATTCAACAAAAGAGAATGATTAGATCATTTTTAATTTATTTTCAAAGAAATGTAATCTTATAGAAAAATCCGACACTCTCGTTCTGCATGGCGCATATCTTTGGCTTGGTGTGCAAATCCCCATAACTTTGCACTACAATTTTTTTTATTTTATAGGTTTTGGGTTAATAGCACAACAATCTGATATTGCAATGATGACAAGGAAATTATAGTTTCATATAACATGATCATAGAATACCCAGATCCAAATGAATACTAAACGTTAGAAAATTAATAAGGAAATATCACATACTTGCATTTTGGTACCTGATAGCATTTTCTTGCAAAGTTCTTTGTTTGGTTTGAGTTGTTATTGATGTTAATACGATACTCTTCAACCCATTAGCAACCATTGAAGTGGGAGTTTTAGTAGTTTTTCTTCATAGCTGACTTACGCTTTTCCTTTGACTGAGCCTCACGCCTGTCGATACTTCTACTGATGAACCAATATGCTTATTAAGATTTCGAGAATGCTTATGATTCGTAGACGAGCGATACTTACAATACTTAGTAGAGCTCGATTGATTATATGTATTCATATAGATAGACCCCCACTTCCACTGCTGGTCTTGTTGCTCGACATGCACCGTAGAGCCACAACCAGACTGGTTCTTCGACTGGTCAATGTGATTGATTATCAAAAGTGATACTCCGATCCTTTCAAAAATGTATGGGAAAATAGTCTCCTCTCTATCAAAATATATTGAGGTTTCCATGATATGACGAGAAAGAGCTTAGCATCTATGATATTATGTGGAATAGAAAAAGAACTTGCACTCTGCATATGTTGTTGGCAAATTCGGTGAACAGGCAACGTAAGCTTGTCATTGATGGTAAGTACAACAGTGGAGATGGAAGGATAAGAAGGATAAAATCCCGTGGAGATTCGGACGTGAAATCTCAGGAGGAACAACGTTGAGGAGAACGCGCACAACAAAGCCCAAGATATAGGAGTTCATAGAGGAGAAGGAAGACAAATATCGAAAGCCATTGGATCTCATTCAGAAATCCCGTCATCCGTCAGATCGGACAGGAGCTGTATGAGGTTTACCATCGGGAAAAGCCAAGGTGAATTCCCTACGGTATGAGGGCCGTCAGATCTGAATAAAGACAAGAAGTGCATGCACTGAAGAGGAGGATAGATCTCAGGCGTTAGATCTGAGCACAGGATCCGACCACCATTGGATCGAGGAGAACCTGCACGGTCTTTAAAGTGCAAGGAGCTTTGGCTGCAGTCATGGGGATAACGATCATATGGGCCAGGAGCCTAGCCAGGAGAGCTAGAGTGTAAAGAGCGCGTCAGAGTTTCAAGGATCGGGTTTTGGAAATGTCAAAGAAACAATGCAACGGGAATCCTGATTTCCCGATGTGTGAAATTCCGACTGATCCTGAACTGTCAGATCAAGATGTGATCTAGACCATCGATCCAACTCACGACAACAGACCACGTCGGCTAGGGACATGTGGCACAACCAGGTAATGACAGGTGTCAGGCAGATTCAACACTTCAAGCACATGTAAGTCACGAATCAGAGTGACATGTGGCAGTATTTAACACGTGTCAATCCACGTGTGACATCAGCAGAGTATCGGGGATCGGGATTTTGAAATGTTCAATTCACTTGTCATCAAGAACCCCGAAATCGCGATATGCAATTTCACGATTTAATCGCAGCCGTTAAAATTAGAAGTGATCTGGACCGTTAATTCTAGTCATTGTCGGAGTATCGAGAACCGGGACATTGAAAGTCTCGAAATCCCGACATAATCAGGACCGTCCATTTGGAAGGACGCGTGGCAGCGATCGGGCGCCACTGGGAGAAGCTCGATAGGTGGCAGGTCAAAGGGGCGTATGCACATTAACATCGTAAACCCCGAAACCTCGACGAGAGGTATGGTGGCGGTCATGTGATAGCAGGTCACATGGACCATTGTATAGCTGGAAGGGGCTAAAGCGCATGAAAGGAGCGTCGGGATTTGGACGATCGGGAATCCCGCGGGTGTATGCATTGAGGCATCACAAACCCCATAGCCCCGATGGGGTAAGGTTGTGGTCACGGAGTGACGGTCACGTTGACCGGGAGCTAAGATCAGGAGGGCTAGTGTATGAAAGTGCTGAAACCCGATTTAAAAGGCAAGAATAATAAATATTATCCAACGGTGCGGATAAAGCTTGAATTGATCGAAGGGTTACTGTTCTTCCACACACATTTAACGCTTTCAGTTACAAATCCGTTAGTGAAACAAACTCATGGCTGCAAATTAGTTGTCGATCAGTTGGTGTTTCGGTTAGCTGGACAATTGTCGTCATTTTGCCCAAGGAGTTGGGAAGTTGAAACGTTGTGCCCATGTGTATAAAAGAAGATGAAACAGACTGTGTCGGGTTGGCTGTTTTGGAAGTGAAAATGAATAAACAGTAAGAAAAAGAAAAAGAGCAGAGGTATAGGAAGAAATTGAGCAAATGTGTAGAGGGAGATGAAATGCTGAGCTGAAGCAGAGAAGAATGACAGACAGAGCAGAAGCAGAGCAGAATGACAGAAAAAGTTGATGCAGAGCAGACCTGCTAAACAAATAGAAGAAGAGAAGAATTGCAGAACAGTTTGTTCTGATACCAATACAGAGAAAGATTGGTAAGAATTGATTTATCTGTGTAATTGTTTGTTTATTCTTTGTTTAATATTCAAGGGAGGTTGGGAGGTGCTGGGGAGAACTATTGTCCTCAGAGGTTCAAGTGGGTGCTTGAACACAGGGAGTTGTAGCTTCCATCTGGTTGCAGTCAGAGAAACCAGGGTGGCAGGGTGGTGCTAGGGAGAACAAGTGTTCTCTATTATAC
>SNQJ01S0024491.1:10878-38912 GCA_010110895.2 Picea sitchensis | reverse complement strand
AGTGGATGAGTGTCACTTGATGTCCCCACCGGGTTAGGCCCATAATCAGGATGAACAATTTACCTCGTTTACCATCCAAAAAATTTGGGGAAGTACTCCAGGATTTCCTGTGCTCTCTTCCGAGGGAACTACTCCAAGGTTTCCTGTGCTCTCTTCCGAGG
Organism: Picea sitchensis; assembly: GCA_010110895.2. Classification (NCBI taxonomy): domain Eukaryota; kingdom Viridiplantae; phylum Streptophyta; class Pinopsida; order Pinales; family Pinaceae; genus Picea; species Picea sitchensis. The sequence continues at coordinate 38,751 of SNQJ01S0024491.1, read as the reverse complement.
GAACTACTCCAAGGTTTCCTGTGCTCTCTTGAGTTGAAATCATATTTAACGTGGCAACCTACGGGGTGGCAGGAGAAGGTAAAGGAAAAACCCCCATGAGAAAGGAATCTTTAAGGATACCTACTCCTACACTCTCAAGACTAGACGGTCCTATAAAAGGGACATCATTCATCACAACATTGTGGAGATATGGAGTTATATAGTCTAGTTGGTCAACAATGCTAATTTTTCCTTGATGGGGAAATCATAGGATACAAAACAATGTAGATGCGATGATAATCATCGCATAGAACCAACTACGAACAAATAACAAATTGTAATCCAGGGGCACGTCAACTACTTTGATATCAACCGAAACAGTCTTACCCTTCAAGGTCACAATGAAATATTGCAATAGCCCGTGAGGTTGGAAATGACGTCCATAAAATGCTTTCAAGGTGGTAGGGGACTGAGTAAGTTTAGGAGAACCTAGGGATCTCCAACAAGGAAAAGACATGACACAAGTGGAGGCTCACTCATCCAAAACAATGCGATGGATATTCTTTCCACCAACCAAAATTTGAATTTTTCTAAGTGGTAGGAGAGCCTATCCTTAAAGTAATTCATATTAAATGTGATCAGATTCAACGCCTCTGGATCCATAGCTCCAATGGCTGACAACAGGGTTCTATGTTGACTCAGACAATTCTATATAACTTCGAGGGATGACATAGCACAAGGTGCTTGTGCCAAATCTTCAACGATATTGTAGTTTTGGGCACTGCGTACATTTGGATTAAATGTCGCTTTTCGAATTATGCTCTTGGGTGGGTGCAACATTGCGTCAGATATTGGCTTCTCAATCTGAATAATTTTGGAAGATGGAGGAGGAGTGGATGTGGAGGGTTGATCGAAAACCTTTCCCTTAGCCTTGATCACCTAGAGGAGTGTCGTAAGTATTTGTTCAAGTCGTTATGTTAACCACCTTAAACATGTACACCTCAGTGGCGCTCGATGAAGCATCCCCATGGTGGGAATGACCTACATTTCCCCCTTGCGGAGGAGAGATATTTTGTGTTGTTGAACTGGTTGGGAGGCACCCTTCAGAAATTTAGCGATTGCCTCACGATGAGGGAAGTCTTTCATGTAGTGGTCTTCCTCACAGATTGTGCAAGGAAACTTAGGCTTCCTATTCGATTGAGTATCAACAGTCTTTGGATTATCCTGATCGTTAGAATATTCCTTGGATTTATCCTTGTTTTTCTTCTTACCTCCTGGTTGTTGAGATGAAGTGGATTGGACCATGTTCACCTTGGAGGTTTGAGAAGGAGCGGAAGTAGTCTTGGTGTCTGAAATGGACCTTGGTTTCAGAGTAGGTTTTGTTGGATCATTCGACGGAAGAGGAAAGTTAGGGATAATATCATAAAGTGTGTCGGACTGGGAATATACCAAATCCAAATACTGCGCACGGTTGATAGCCTATGCCTCAATAACAACATTTCCCATGGCAACATCAAGGGCAATAAGAGGCAAGTGAGACTCTGTAAGCCAATTCGCGAGGATTTGGTCCAGAATGGGAGCTTTAATCAATAGTCTTCACCATATCCACTCATGAATATGATAAGATATGTGGGTGCAAGAGCACTATTGGAGTGAGGTCAAAAGCTTTGTACTGGTCTCATACCATATAGGAAAATGAAAATGATTCAAGAAAACCATGGCAAGAGAATTAGGTTTTGGATTTAGGGTTAAATCAATGTAATAAAATAAAACTTAGGTGATTGAATGAGACACGCACACACACAGTGAGGAGATCTCATTGAGCGGGTAAAGAGATTTCATCCAAGTGTGAGTGGGTAGGGCTAAGGAAAGGTGCAAAGGGTTAGCAAGGGAGATATCAATGAATTGAGCTAGGATATTGTTGCATTGTATTCCTCCGATGGGCCATTATCCCAGGATGGGAGCCCAAGATTTTTATTAATAAAATAAAACTCATATATGATTTTCCTTTCGGGGTTTTCCCATGGTTGTTTACCCAAAATATCTTGTGCAACGTATGTTGGTTTTCAGTTTTTATGCTTCCATTGATTTTCGTTAAGTAACCTAGCCGTGTTGTTATTAAATAAAGTGATTTTGTTTCGAAATAATCACCTGGTGCTAGGTTCCGATAAATTAACATGATATTAGAGTCAAGAATATGAGGAAACTAGGTTGCACATGTGAGATTATCTGTAGCAGGAAATTATTTTTATTTGGTTTGTGGGAAAATATTATTTTGTAGATTTGCAGGTAAAATAAATTAAAAAATATGTATTTCGTACAACAATATGGTTGTCGTCGTACAACAACATATAGATTGTATGACTGCACTAGTTCCGAAGCAACTGCTGTAGTGAGAAAATTCGTTGGGTTGTTGGGTAAAGCTGCCACGATTAAGAAATGATCTATTGGTAAAGATTGTGTTGCAAAGATCGTGGTAATTGTCAGTGTGAAGGAGTCGAGCAGGGGTTGTGAGACTTGACGACTTAAAAAATTGATGCAAAGATGAAGTAATTTGCAAGGAGGTTGAGAGGAGTAGTTGTGGATCGGGTGCTGGAAAGAGCAAGGGGCGTCGGTAGGGGTCCAACTGTGGCTAGGATTCAAGTGACAGAAGAAAGAGTCGCGTGGGCTAGTGGGCTAGACTGCAATCTGCATAGAGAGAAGACATGGGTCAACTAAGAAAGAACCAACGAGTAACATATTAGGTAGCAGAGTGGTCGAGAGGCGGTTGGGAGCATGTGGACCAATCTGTTGGTGAATGAAGGTGTGAAGCTGATAACGTGAAGAGTTTGGGAATTTGATCCAGCAACTCGACAAGAGGTGTGATCTGGCTGAGGTGGATAGCGTGTGGACGTGGAGAGCTATTGAGAGCAGTCACCAATTTGTGGAGGATGTGAGGTAAGGCAGGTGCAGGGTAAAATTTCGCTGGTACAACCCAACCAAAAACCACATCAAAGAAGTTGCCAGTATGAGAAAGGACCATGCGGACTAAGGAGTAATAGCCAGGACAGGTCTCGAGCCATGAGCAGGTTGTAGAGAGTCACAGAGGGCCGCAGAGTCACTTAGAAAGGGCCATAGGGGCCGAACAATAGAAAGAAATGCTGAGAAGCAAGTAGAACTTTCAGGAAACAAGAAGAAGTAGTCGAGAAAACATGGTATTCACTTTGTGGACCTGTGACATAGCGCCTTCATTCGTAGGATATTAACGATTGCCCCTAATTTCACTAGATATTTGTAAATATATCCAAAAATAATTTTATTGAACCCCCCTCCCAATACATATTTGCAATAAAAGAAACCCTTATTTTCAAAAGACACCCCTTTTTATACCCCCCAATACTTGTAAACCCATTGAAACCCCACATCCCCCCCAATACCTACAATATATTGACTTTAACTTTTACAACTAAAAACCCTCTTTATGAATGAACATGATAAGATATTGGTCAACAAGGTTATGCCCCCTTGGTCTTGCAACACCCAGAAAAGACTCAGGTAGCCCAGAAAAATACCCGGGAAGTAACAAGAGGCTACGGGAACTTCGAGAAGGGGTATGGGTAGCGAGAAATAGGACTAGGCAGTAGGTCCAGGTAGACCAACTTTGAGTTTTCAGCAGGTTGTGGAGATGGTCACATTTTGTTTGCAGTTCAAGGATAGGTGTGATGGGGTGTCCAACTACAGTCCTTTAAAGGAGAGGTTCATGTTGGTGTTGATGGAGAACGATATTTGAGAGTTTTCCAAAATAGTGGCCCCACCAAAGGATCTAAAATATCTGGTCACCCATAAGATAAAGGATGTGAAAGCCAAAAGGATTATCCTAGTTAGAGTGAAGGATCACTTGATCCCTCAGTTATCTGGAAAGAACATTGTTAGGGACATGTGGGAGGTTTTGAAGCATTTGTTTTACAGAAAGAACGAGAATTGAAAGATGGTGTTGAAAGAGAATCTCATGGATATGAAGATGGTATGATCAGATATGGTGATGAAATATCTCACCTGAATATGATAGGTTTGAGATGAACTGGATACAATCGGGGAAGCGTGGATGACATAGAGTTGGTGAGGATGACACTCAAAGGATTCATGAAGGAGTGGACACCATTCATCAAAAGTGTCATGGCATGAGAGAACCTCCCTGATTGGTCAAGGTTGTGGGATGAGTTGTTTCAGGAGGAAATTTGGGATGAAGATTTGAATGGAGACATGCATAAGAATGATGATGAGAACCTTGCTCTTTCCAACCAGGCAAAGAAGGGAAAGTTCAAGAAGTTTGTCAGTGGAGTGTTTACCTCTCAAAATGACAAGAAGAAGAAGGACATGAGAAAATTCAAGTGCTATGCATGTTGCAAGTTTATGCATTATGTAGGACAATGTTCAAACAAGAAGAAGGGAGGAAATGAGATGCAACTAGAGTTATCTGCATCATCAAAGGCTCAAGATGGGTTTGATAAGAACTTTGAACAATCAGAGATCTTACTTGTTTCCCATACTTCTTTGGGCACCATTTCAGCTAGTGCATGGTTAATAGATAGTGGAGCCACATGTCATATGATAGAAGCACGAGAGTTGTTCAAGAGATTAAAAGAGTTTGACCAAGATATGTATGTGGAAGTTGGTATGGGGACCAAGCATGTACTAAAGGGATCTAGAACAGTGCCATTCCAGATGGAGTCAGGAGGAGTGTTGAGAGTGACGAATGCTCTGTGGGTGCTAGAACTCAGGAAGAGTGTGCTCTCAGTCTCAACGATTGAGAAGAAGGTTTTGATTTATTGTTCCATGATGGATAGTCATTGATCAAAACCATAATGTCTTGATCAGACACAGGATCTATTATTGTTTTTAGAGAGAGAAATTTGTATAGGCTAAAGGGCCAGCCTATGCGAGCAACTCAGAGGGGGTCAACCTTTATGTTCAGGTGGGAAGGATCAACCTTCCAAGTTTGTCTAGAAGAAGTCACGATACATGATTCTAGGAGAATGATCTAAGGAAAGTCTTCAATGAAGGGTTCGAGTGATATGGAAGGGTTAGATTTTTTTTCATAGGGAGCAACTAGTGAGGTGGATTGGAGAGCAACCATGGTAGCAAATATAACAGGGAAGATAGGGCCACCTCCATGTGGTAGAAGTACCTTCCTCGCTAAGAGGGAGTGTTGATGTATTTAGTATCGGAAAAACACTTCCATGTAGACTCGGTGTCTATTATGTGGAAGTTGTCCTTGTAACCTCTCAGAAAACCTCAGGAAGTTCATTGTATGTGTTAATAATTAAAGTGAATGACCTTTTAGTTAATGTGAGATTAATTAAGTTAAATTCCTAATTACTTGACATTAGTAACTTAAGTGAGAGTTGATTAAGTCCTAGCCATTAGATATAAAGTGAATGTGAGATTAGATATCAGTCATTGATCACTTTGGAGGAGATCTAGGGTTTTGGATTTAGGGTCAACTCAATGTAATAAAAGGCAACCTAGGTGAGAGGATGAGACACAGACACACACAGAGTGAGGAGATCTCAATGAGTGGGTGAAGATAGTTCATCCAAGTGTGAGTGCGTGGGGCCGAGGAAAGGTGCAAAGGGGAAGCAAGGGAGATAACAACCAAGTGGGCTAGGCTATTGTTGCACTTTATTCCTTTGATGGGCCATTATCCCAGGATGGGAACCCAAGATTTTTATTAATAAAATCAAACTCATATTTGATTTTCCTTTCAGGGGTTTTCCATGGGTGTTTACCCAAAATATCTTGTGCAACATGTGTTGGTTTCAGTTTTTATGCTTCCACTGATTTTCATTAAGTAACCTAATTATGTTGTTAATAAATAAAGTGATTTTATTTCAAAATAACTGCCTAGTGCTAGGTTCAAATAAATTAATAGAGAAGACAAAATCAATGGAATTTCAGCTTTAAATTATATATTTTTTGTTTATGCAACTAGACAATTATGTAAGTAAGGTTGAACTGATAAGTATCGTCATATTATGATCTCAGTGATACTGGATAACAGTTTGTATTTAGACATAATATTCGTAGAGATTATTTGATTGGTTGTAAAGAAAAGTTAGTTTCCTTGGGGTACAAAAACATGTATATTCATCCCTCTTGAATATAAATATTCTTTTCTTGGAAAAAAAAGAGATCAAACAAATGAATATAGAGAATGCTTGGAAATTCCAACCATTAATACTCAAGAAGCCATGTGTAGAAAGAAACACCATGTAAATTCTCTTTACATCGAGGTACATTGAATGGTCTCCCCCTGTCCACATTAAAGTATCATCACGATCTTGAATGGAAGCACCTGAGATAATGACAGCCAAATGGAAAATTTCCCATTCTGCAACCAACGTTCCCGTCAGTCCCAGGTCCCCAATTCTGTACCACCTGATCGAAAGTTCCCTTGGTTCGATGATGTTTCTAACCTGGGAGAGTACATAAATATTTTTCTGTCTTAAAAATAAAACAAGATCTAGAGAAAGAAAAGGATATGTCACCCATTCCCAATATCCTGTCTCTACCAAGAGAAACAAGATGTCCCGAACCAGAATTCCAACTAAGCCATTAAGTGATCAAGTGTATCGATTTTAGGAGGCTGCTCCAGATTTTTTATATTGCTGACATGTTGAAATTTGGAGATCTCATATAGTTTGTAATAGTGGTTGAAGGTAGATATTTATCTTTAATTACATCATGTCAAATGCCCTCTCTCATTAAATCCCTCAAGAGTGTATTTTCTGCAAAATATTTACTGAAGTGGAAAATATTGCAGAAACCCCAATCTCAAAATTTCTTTGGTTTTTCCAGTGTGTCCCATCTGTAGATATGGTAATGAAAAGAGTCTATGTTTCCTCTCCAGAGAAAATTACACATTAAAATCCTAATCTTGTTTAAAATTGTGTTGGGGATGGTCTCCAACGACATCCAATATACTGGAAGACTTTCTAGAGTAGATTTCACTAAAATAAATCGTCCCCCCAAAGATAACCATATATTGCCCTAGACTCTTATATTTCTTAAACATAGATAAAACCTCTCTCAATTCTTCTAAGCTGACTGGGCAATGTAGGGTGCTTTCTTCTTCATCATTTACCAGTCAGGAGAAAAGTCTAGCTAATCTGACTTGTTATGTTGTTGTTTGTTGTTCCTATGCCTTGAAGAAATTACTGAAATTATCCACTTCCTCTTCTTTTATAACTTCATGACCAATGTGAAAAAAAACATTGGAATCTATTATCTCCCATATATGCTTGCGATTTCTCCTATAACAGGCGTATTGGTGAAAAAACTTAGTTTTCTAGTCTTCTCTTTGTATCCAAATCACCCTACTATGTTGCCTCCACAATTCTTCTTTTTCTTTTAAAATATTGTTTCTTTCTTGTTACAATATACTTAGGTTTAGTTCTATATCCTGCGAAAAAGCACCTTCGGCCCGAAGCATACGATTTTCTTTAATCTCTGATTCCAACTTCTCTAGCTACAATATGTTATTTTCGTTTCTATCCATGATCCATTGCTTTGTCTATTTTTTAAGGTCCTTTAGCTTCCATATAATTCTACATTGTCTGCCTCCTTCAGAAAGGTACTTTGGATTAGTCTAAACCTTATGAACAAGGATATTGAAATCCTTTTCAAGTAGCCATTGAGAATTGAGTTTAAAAGGATAAGGTTTATAGATAGGGCCGATCTCTAGCTATAATAGAACCAGTGCATGATCTAGAACAAAAGGGTGTTCCACCTAGGAATGGTATAAACCTACACCAAATAAAATCTCTTCAGAAACATAAAATCTATCCAGTTGTTTAATAATTGAGCTAGTCCCATTTCGCTCATTCCTCCAAGTTGCTACAGCTCTATCTGGTTGGATATCAATAAAATGTTTGGATTGAAAAAATATTTTGAAATACTCTACCAATGGATCCGCTTGTGCAGATCCTCCCCAAACTTCTCCCAATGAGACCGTAAAATTAAAATCTCCTGGAATGATCATATTTTTGTGTGAAAGAAGACCATTTTCAACCACAATGTTCCAAAACTTCTTCCTCTCCACACATGGGTCATATATCTTTAGTAGAGTGAGCTCCCTTTTTCTTGCAATGCACATCCCTGTCAATAAAATGCCACCAACAGAGAGGTAAGGTACCAAATCAAGCTTGTTAGGATCCCAAGTAACCAAAAGACCTCCCGAGGCACCAATCACGTTAACAACATGGGAGACCCAAGAAGGACGCAAGCCATTCATGAAAGATCTATCTTTATGTTCATGTACCAAAGTTTCTTGTAGAAACAATATATCCAGACGAGTTTTGTCCAAAAGTCGATGAACATAGGCAATTTTTAGGGATCCCCCTATCCCTCGAAGATTTAGGGAGAGATAAATCATTACTTTTCCCTTGCTAGGGATTTCACCACTCTAAGTGCCCCACTATCAGTGGAAGCAGGAACCAAATCTAGTTGATGGGAGGTCGAGGCCAAAGATTTCTTCCTTTCACTTCGGGTTTTTATAGGAGAGTATTCAATGCCCAGTCCACGAGACCAGGAAAATTCCTTTCTAAACCCATCAACACCTTGTCGAGAAGTACTGGCTTCCCCATCCCAAGACAAGTTTTCATACACAGAGTTCACCAAATAAACAGGTAAACAGATGATAGAGGTGGGGTCGTGAAGGTAAGGAATTAGGGAATCTAGCACCTCGTTTAGTGAAGAATTAGTTTCCTCCATTTCATGACAACCTGACAGAGAAATAGGGTCCTCATGAGGGTTAAAGGTCAAAGACTTGGAGGAAATCGGTTGGCTGGGTTCCACTCGATCAAAGGAAGGAACTAAATCGGTTCCTATGAAAACTAAATGTATGGGGCTCCTTGAAGTTTCAAGGGTTTCAACACCCAAAAGTGCTACAGTAATGGAATCCTTTGCCACTTGTCAATCAAACCCCCCAACAAATAGACTAGTAGATTCTGAAGCTGACATCATTGACCTCCCCTCATTCATTGTATTCTTCTTTAACCAACCAGATGCGTCTAAAGTCTCCTTTTCCCAACAATTTAAAGTAGATAAAAACGCAGGACAAATGTATCTTAACTTACCCGAGAGACTCTTATTTTGTGTCGATGGACTGGTGACCTCCATCGGGAAATGGAAGGCCCCGAAACCGCCTATAGCTTCATCAGGGGAAGAGTTATATAAATCTTTTTGCAACTCTGTGTCCTCTGAATCATATACTACAACCCATCCTTGACAGTCCTATCGGAGGTGTCCATTTCTATGGAAGATGCTACATCTAAAGGGTATGTTGAGGTAATCAAGCCTCTGTAAAGTCTTATGACCTCTCCAATCAATCTCTAAAACTTTAGGAAGCCCGTTGTGGATGTCCATTTCTATTGTATTATGTTATTTCCTAGACATCACTAGGAAGGGTAAAAATGTATACATAGTGTTGGACATATACTATATTTGAATATTTAAACTTCTATTTAGTGAAGTTTCTTTCTATGCAAGGCCTCCTAGATTAACCTTGTAAGTACAACAAAAAAATAGTCGATTCTGAAACAATTTTGTTTCACTTCAAACATTGAAAATCATTGCATACAAAGAGCCTAGTCATTGGTCTATAAAATCTAATAGTATACATTTAAACAACATCCACTCCCTATATCTATTTCCAAATCAATTTATCAACTCAACCCAAAAAATTTAATTTCAGTAAAATTTTCAAAGGAGAATGGCATGAACTTTGACACACTATTACTCATTTTTTCACCAAACGACTATTTGCAAGTAGTCTTTTTTTCTTTTCAAGTATGAAAGTCTAGGTACAACATATGTTTGTTTGCATCAACAAAGACATAAACTATGGACATTTTTTCATTGAAGGAAATCTTCCTACAACATGCTACTATACCACTGAGATACATGCTCCTTTTATGATATGCATATTTATAAATGTGTGGATTCTGACCTCTAGTGCCACAAACTCCACCCATTCAAGTTGCAAATGGACTTAGGCCTCCTACTAAGCCACTGCCAACCTACTTGTCTCTGACACCATATTGAAAATAAACATGGTACGAATTGAAGTGAGGGTTTTCCCTCTAACATTAAGCTACCTACCCCTTTCATGATAGGCATCCTTGCTACTTTAATCTAAAGATGTTGATTTCAATCTATGAAAAATACTAATATAATTTGAGTTTTTTACGGTGATGAAAGTTTGTCAAAAATTTTCACAATTGAAAACTTTCATCAACCATTTTGAAATTAGAAAATCAAAACAAAATAGATGCAAAACAAAGAATTTATCAAATAAAATATTACTCAACAAATTTACTTACTATATTAAAATATTTTTAAATACAATTGACTTGTACCAAAAAAAAAAAATTTAAAATTTCAACTACATTTTAATAACCATAATCATCATTTTATAAATAATTAAAAAACATTAACATATCTTAAACTAAAATAGAAAAGGAACAATAGTGATTCCAATTTCCCAACAAAAACTTTTTACATACAAAATATATATTAAACATAATGTGTAATAATACTTAATAAATTTACTTATAATACTGCAATGTTTTATCCTACAATAAAGCTATTTTGTCCATATTATCCTGCAATAAAGCTATCTTGTCCATATTGAAGTAAAGTAGAAAATCAAAGCCTTCCATTTAAATTTCAATTTCAAAGACATTTAATTTAATGACCATCCTTTCATAAGTATTAACCAATATTAAAATATATCAAAGGAAGCTTAAAAAGATTGCCCATCCATTTTTATAAAAAATATGAATATCATAAAATATATTTCAAAACTAAAAAAAATAGAACTCAAATCATTTTTTGGATTGTATGCTATAATCCCAAGATGTTTATGCTTGAGGGGCATTGTTCATGCATGTTATGCATGGGTCATTTGATTCATTGTTTCCCTCAATAAATAAAAAATAAGATTACAGAATATGGGGCCAATATGTTTCGAGTGGCCACAAGTGTGACTACCAAGAAGAACAAGAATCAAATAAATGCACCCATTTAGCAGGGATAGGAATACCCATATGCAGAATGAAGAGAAGATAATATCCTAGAGGAGCCAACAAAGTATTGGGAGGAGCATTAAAGGAGATCCGATAATAATCTGGAGAACCCAACTTCTGAGACAGATGGTACAATGCCATACAGATTGTATGGTCGCACTAGTTTCCGAAGCGATTGTTGCAGTGAGAAAATTCATCGGGCTATTGGATAAAGCTGACACAGTTAAGAAAGGATTTGTTGGTAAAGAGTGTGTTGCAAAGATCGTGGGAATTGTCAGTGTGAAGGAGTTGAGCAATGGTTGTGAGATTTCATGACTTAAAAAATTGATGGCAAAGATGAAGTAAGTCACAAGGAGGTCGAGAGGAGTAGTTTCATATCAGGTGTTGGAAAGAGAAGAGGGCCCTGGTAGGGGTCCAACCGTGGCAAGGATCCAAGCGACAAAAGAAAGAGTCGCGTGGGTTAGTGGGCTAGACTGAAATATGTGTAGAGAGAATACATGGGTCAATTGAGAAAGAACCGACAAGTAGAAGATTAGGTAGCAGAGTGGTCAAGAGGCGGTTGGGTGCATGTGGATCAATCCGCTGGTGAATGAAGGAATGAAGCTAACATTGTGAAGAGGCTAGTAATTTGATCCAACAACTTGATAAGAGGTGCAATTCAGATGAGGTGGATAGCGCGTGGACATGGAGAGCTACTGAGAGCAGTCGTCGATTGGCGGAGGCTATGAGGTAAGGCGGGTGTAGGGTCAAAGGTCGTTGGTGCAGCCCAATCAACAATCACATGAAAGAGGCTTCCAATGTGAGAAAGGATCATGCGGGCTAAGGCGTAGCCGCCATGATAGGTCTCGGGCCACCAACAGGTTGTAGAGAGCCGCAGAGTTACCTAGTAAGGGCCACAGGGGATGAGAAACCAACAGGTAAGCTGGGCAGCAGGAAGACTTATCAGGCAATGGGAAGAAGTAGTCGGGCACACGAGTTATTCACTTTGTGGACCTGTGAAATAACGTCTTCATTCATGGGATATTAAATATTTCCCCTAATTTCACTATATATTGGCAAATATATCCCAAAATCCTTTTATTGAACCCCCCTCCCAACACATATTTGCAATAAAAGAAACCCCTATTTTCACTAGATACCACTCTTTATACTTGCCAATACCTATAAACCCCTTGAGACCCCCCATCCCTCCCAATACCTAAAATATATTGACTTTACTTTTTACAATTAAAAAAAACCCTTTATGAATGAACATGATAAAATATTGGTCAACAAGGTTATGCCCCTGTGGTCGGGCAGTGCCTAGAAAAGACTCAAGTAGCCCAAAAAAATATTTGGGAAACAATAAGAGGTTGTGAGAGCTTCATGAAGGGTTCTAGGTAGTGGTTAGTGAAGTCAGGAAGCGGGCAACGAGACTAGGCAGTAGGTCCAGGTAGACCAAATTTGATTTTTCAGTAGGTTGCAGAGATGGCCGCATTCGGTTTGCAGTTCGAACATAGGTTGGACGGGGTGTCCAACTATAGTCTGTGAAAGGAGAGGATCATGTTAGTGTTGATGGAGAATGATATTTGATAGTTTTCCAACATCGTGGCCCCACCAATGGATCCAAAATATCTGGACATGCATAAGCTAAAGGATGTGAAATCCAAAAGGATTATCCTAGACAGAGTGAAGGATCACTTGATCCCTCATTTATCTGGAAAGAAAATTGTTAGGGACATGTGGGAGGCTCTGAAGAGTTTGTTTCAGAGTAAGAACGAGAATTTCAAGATGGTTCTAAGAGAGAAGCTCATGGATACAAAGATGATAGGATCATATATGGTGATGACTTATCTCACCCGAATCTGATAGGTTCTATATGAACTGGCTGCAATCGGGGAAGCATGGATGACTTAGATTTGGTGAGGACGACACTCAAAGGCTTCATGAAGGAGTAGACATCGTTCATCAAAGGGGTCATGGCACGAGAGAAGCTCCTTGATTGGTCAAGGTTGTGGGATGGCTTAATTTAGGAGGAATGAATATTTGAATGGAGACATGCATAAGAATGATGATGAGAACCTTGCTCTTACCAGCCAGGAAAAGAAGGGCAAGTTCAATAAGTTTTTCAGTGGAGAGCTACCTCTCAAAATGACAAGAAGAAGAAGGACATGAGCAAAGTCAAGTGCTATGCATGTTGCAAGTTTAGGAATCATGCAGAACAATGTTTGAACAAGAACAAGGGTGGAAATGAGATGCAACTAGAGTTATTTGCATCGAGAAAATCTCGATATGAGTTTGCCAAGAATTTTGAACAGTCAGAGCTCTTACTTGTTTCCCATACTTCTTTGGGCACCATATCAGCTGGTGCATGGTTAATAGATAGTGGAACCACATGTCATATGATAGGAGCACGTGAGTTGTTCAAGAGATTCACAGAGTTTGACTAATATATGTATGTGGAACTTGGTATGGGGACCAAACATACATTAAAGGGATCTGGAACAGTGACATTCTAGATGGAGTCAGGAGGTGTGTTGAGAGTGACAAATGTTCTATGGGTTCCAAAACTCAAGAGGAGTGTGCTCTTGGTATCAACAATTGAGAAGAAGGTTTTGATGTATTGTTCCAGGATGGATAGGAATGATCAAGCCCATAAGATTTTTGATCAGACACAACATCTGTTATTGGAGTTAAAGAGAGAAAGTTGTATAGGCTAAAGGGCCAACATACGTGAGCAATGATGAGCAATAAGAGAGTGACAAAGGAAAAGGAGTAGGTAGCTATGAAGGTTGAGAAACTCAGATGGAGTCAACCTTTAGGTTTAGGTGGGAAGGAGTAACCTTCCAATTTTCTCCATAAGAAGTCATGATACAGGTTTCTAGAAGCATGATCAAAGGAAAGTCTTCAACCAAGGGTCTGAGTGATATGGAAATGATAGATTTTGTTTTAGAGGGAGAAACTAGTGAGGTGGATTAGAGAGCAGCCATGGTAGCATATTTGACAAGGAATATAGGGCCACCTCCAATGGTAGAAGTACCTTCCTCGCTAAGAGGGAGTGTTTATGTATTTATCATCAGACAAGTACTTCCACATAGACTCGATGTCTATCATGTGGAAGTCATCCTTGTAACCTCTCAGAAAACCTTAGGAAGTTCACTTTATGTCTTAATAATTAAAGTGAATGACCTTTTAATTAATGTGAGATTAATTAAGTTAAATGCCTAAGTTCTTGACATTAGTAACTTAAGTGAGAGTTGATTAAGTCCTAGCCATTAGATATAAAGTGAATGTGAGATTAGATCTCAGTCATTGATGACTTTGGAGAAGATCTTGGGTTTTGGATTTAGGGTTAACTCAATGTAATAAAAGGCATCTTGGGTGAGAGGATGAGAGACACACACACACAGTGAGAAGATATCAATGAGTGAGTGAAGAGATTTCATCCAAGTGTGAGTGGGTGGGGATAAGGAAAGGTGCAAAGGGGAAACAAGGGAGATAACAACCAAGTGGGATAGGCTATTGCTGCATTGTATTCCTCTGATGGGATATTATCCCAAGATGGGAGTCCATGATTTTTATTAATAAAATCAAACTCAGATTTGATTTTTCCTTCTGGTTTTTTCCAGGGGTATTTACCCAAAATATCTTGTGCAATGTATGTTGGTTTCAGTTTTTATGCTTCTGTTGATTTTCGTTAAGTAACCTAACCGTGTTGTTATTAAATAAAGTGATTTTATTTCAGAATAACTGTCTGGTGCTAGATTCAAATAAATTAATAGAGGAGACGAAATCATTGGAATTTTAGTTTTAAATTATATATTTTTTGTTTATGCAGCTAGATAGTTATGTAAGTAAGGATGAACTGATAAGTATGGATATATTATGATCTCAGTAATAATGGATAACAATTTGTATGTAGACAAAATATTAGGAGAGATTTTTTGATTGGTTGTAAAGAAAAGTTAGTTTCCTTGGGGTACAAAAACATGTATATTCATCCCTCTTAAATATAAAGATTATTTTCTTGGGAAAAAAAGAGATCAACCAAATGACTATTGAGAATGCTTGGAAATTCCAATCAGTAAAAAGTAAAAATATAAATTATCCTTACCATTACTTGCCAAAAAACAAAGACACATTATCTATGGTCAAAAGCAAAGAGTAATTTCTTGCTCAAAGTTTTTTAGTTAATTCTTAAAAATAAAAGAAAAAACAAAGACGTGCTACAATATTTAGCACAAGAATTCTATTAATATGCCAAACATATGCACTTGAAATCATAAATTCTATTAATATCACATGCATATACACTTGAAAACTTAAATTCTATTAACAACCTATACATATGCACTTGAAAACTTAAATTGTCTTAACATTTTTAGGATGGTACTTACCTAGAGGTGGTATCTCAATTTATATAAATAGTGTCTAATAAATTACATAAACAACATATCATTTGTTCCTATGCTAAGCCCGGAAGCACTAAATACAGAAGAAGAAGAAAAAAGTGTGCTCAACTTATCAGTGGCTTGTTTTACAACGTTCCTCTTTCCACATAGGCATAGGGAATATATTAGACAATGTAACAGAAAATAAAGTGGGAAGGGTCAAGAATAATACAAGAATTTAATTAGGTAATGTTGGAGAACTTCTAGAAGCTAAACTATAGAATATTCTTAGGTGAAAACAAGAAACCACATAAATAGGATCAATGGTTCATTCTATGCTCAAGAACCAAGATATGCAATGCTAATGATCTAAAGTTAATTACTGCAGAATACTTCAATTAGGCACAAGACCATGAGACTCTTTAGAAGTTTGTAAGAAAAAATGAAATGAGCAAAACCTAAATGATATTTTTGCAAGTAGAAAAGAACATATAGGTTCATCATCATCATCGACTAAATGAATATTGAGAAACCTTGGAAATTCCAAATGGTAAACAATCAAATCCTAAATTATCGTTGTCATTACTTGTCAAAACTTAGAGACATATTCCTTATGGTCAAAAGTAGAGAATATTTGCTTGCTCAAACTTTTTATTCTTTTCGTACAAATAAAGTGGAGGCAAAGGTGTGCTTAAATATTTACTATGGGAATTTTATTAATATCCCAAATAGATGCATTAACATCCCAGACAAGTGTGCCTAATGTACATCAAGAAATAAAACACCATTAAAAGTATAAGAATATATATTTGATGATCTTCTTAACCCTTATTTTTTGAAGCCTAAGCAGGTTTTCATTTTAGCTCACCCAAATATGACATAAAAAAATCCACTTGCCAAAGTACTTTGCTATAGTGCTTTATAAATTCTCAAGTCCAGGAAATATTTTCTCCATTGAGCTCATGCTCCAATGAACTAAGATAAATTGAGGAAGTTTGCAAACTATTGGGAATACATGTATGAATTGTTCTTTGGTAGACAGAGTACCAAGTGGCCCTAATCCTATTGAATTAAATAACAAATTTGGGAATGAGAAAGAGTAATGGAACTAGAAATTGAAATTGAAATTGAAATTGAGCTACTCATGCCATTAAGAAAACCCAAATTTAAAATAAATAATATTTATAAAATAGAAACTAAATTATGTATCAACCTCTAATCCCTTGTAATCTTTGGTTGAAGGACTCCTCAATTTTGCATATGCATCAGTAAATATTGCTTATATGCTCTTGAAATATGTCTAACCTAGAAGATCAATGAAATGTGCAAATATTTTTTTGTATAATTGACAAAAGTTCATGCGATTGTTAGAAAATAAAAAATAATAAAAAACAAAATTTTCAATCTGTTGTATTATGTTCTTTGCTAGCCATCATTAGGATGGGTAAAAATGTATACACAGTTCTGAGCATATACTATATTTGAAGGTTTAAACTCTATCTTCTATTTAGTGAAGTTTATTTCTATGCAAGGCCTCCCATATTAACCTTGTTGTGAGAGGCAACCTTACTACAAATTTACACAACTATCATTGTTGTCATTGCTTGCAAAAACTTAGAGGCATATTCCTTATGGTCAAAAGTAGAGAATATTTGCTTGCTCATTTTTTTTTTCTTTTCGTACAAATAAAGTGGAAGCAAAGGTGTTCTTAAATATTTACTATGAGAATTCTATTAATATCCCAAATAGATGCATTGACATCCCATACAAGTGTGCCTAATGTACATCAAGAAATAAAACACGATTAAAGGTATAAGAAGATACATCCAATGATCTTATTAACCCTTGTTTTTTGAAGCCTATGTAGATTTGCATTTTAGCTCACCCAAACATGACATAACAAAATCCACCTGCCAAAGTACTTTTCTATAACACTTTATAAATTCTCAAGTCCAGGAAATATTTTCTCCATTGAGCTCATGCTCCAATGAACTAAGATAAATTGAGGAAGTTGTCAAACTATTGGGAATACATGTATGGATTGTTCTTTGGTAGACATAGTACCAAGTCGCCCTAATCCTATTGAATTAAATAACAAATTTGGGAATGAAAAAGAGTAATGGAACTAGAAATTGAAATTGAAATTGAGCTACTCATGCCATTAAGAAAACCCAAACTTAAAATAAATAATATTTATAAAATAGAAACTAAATTATGTATCAACCTCTAATCCCTTGTAATATTTGGTTCAAGGACTCCTCAATTTTTCATATGCATCTGTAAATATTCTTATGCTCTTGAAATATGTCTAACCTAGAAGATCAATGAAATGTGCAAATATCCTTTTATATAATTGATAAAAGTTCATGCTATTGTTAAAAAATAAAAATAAAAATTTCAATCTGTTGTATTATGTTCTTTCTTAGCCATCACTAGGATGGGTAAAAATGTATACATGGTTTTGCGCATATACTATATTTGAAGATTTAAACTCTACCTTCTATTTAGTGAAGTTTCTTTATATGCAAGGCCTCCCATATTAACCTTGTAAGTACAACAAAACATAGTCGATTATGAAACAATTGCGTTTCACTTAAAACATTGAAAATCATTGCATACAAAGAGCCTAGTCATTGGTCTATAAAATCTAATAGTATACACTTAAACAACATCCACTCCCTACATCTAGTTCCAAGTCAATTTATCAACTCAACCCAAAATATTTAATTTCAGTAAAATTGTCAAAGGAGAATGACATGAACTTTGACATACTATTACTCATTTTTTCATCAAACAACTATTTGCAAATAGTATTTTTTCATTTTCAAATATGAAAGCCTAGGTACAACAGATGTTGCAACAATGTTTTGATTGCATCAACAAAGACGAAAACTATGAACATTTTTTCATTGAAGGAAATCTCTGTGCAACAGGCTATTATACCACTGAGATGCATGCTCCTTTCATGATAGGCATATTTATAAATGTGTGTATTGCTACCTTCGGTGCCACAAACTCCACCCATTCAAGCTGCAAATGGACTTAGGCCTCCTACTAAACCACTGCCAACCTACTTGGCTTTGATACCATGTTGAAAATATACATGGTAAGAATTAAACCGAGGGCCTGCCCTATAGCATTAAGCTACATGCCCCTTTCATGACAGGCATCCATGCTACTTTCATCTAAAGGTTTTGATTTCAACCTATGGTAAATACTACTATAATTTCAATTTTTTAGGGTGATGAAGGTTTGTCAAAAATTTTCACAATTGAAAACTTTCATCAACCATTTCGAAATTAGAAAATTAAAACAAAACAAAGCAGATGCAAAACAAAACTTTCAATTAACATAAATTATTACAATAAAAATGCTCAAAGCAAAGTAACAATAATGAAGCACAAAGTCGTAGAAATTAAAGAAAATTTGAAAACGACAACAAGAATGATCATATAAACAAAGAAGAGATACCACATGATTTGAAATAAGACATAGAGTTTATATTGGGTTTTCATGTTTGAAAACCAATTTTGGTATTTTCCGATTTGTGAAAGATGAAATCCACCATGCAAGAAGCGAGGAATTAATGCAAAACTTCCAAAAAGGTAGATACTCTACATTTAAAAAAGAATGTATTTTGATACTTAGCTAAAACACTTAATACTCATTCACTACGAGAAAATTGAAAACAACATGACATTATAAGTTGACCTTTTAAAATCAAGATGGATAATGAAGCAAAATTTCAAGCACAAAAGACTATGGGAAGAGAGTTTTAAAGAACCATACTTCAAACAGGTACTAGCTATGAAAACAATATGATACTTAGAGATGGATTAACAATAATTTCAACTCATAATAATATTTATATATGGAAATAAGAATCTTACAATAAATTAATCAATTTCTAAAAAAATAAAAAACTACGCATTTATATATCTTCTCAAGATTTCCTTAATCAAAGTAATTAAGTTTGAAAAAAAGAAGGGAGAAAAAATATCCACATATGTTCATAATTTTTTTTGTTATTATCTAATTCTTAACAAATATTTCATAGTAATTCCAATCTCTAATAACAAAAGTTTTTTACTTATAAAATATTAAACCTTTATCAAATAAAATCTTAAATTTACTTACAATATTAAAATCTTTTTATCAAATATGTTATAACATATTACAATGTAATATGTTATAACATATTAACTGTAATATGTTATAACATATTACATTGTAATATTATAATATATTAACTGTAATATGTTATAACATATTACATTGTAATATGTTATAACATATTACAATGTAATATGTTATAACATATTAACTGTAATATGTTATAACATATTAACTGTAATATGTTATAACATATTAACTGTAATATGTTATAACATATTAACTGTAATATGTTATAACATATTACATTGTAATATGTTATAATTGCCTTGTCCAAAAAATAATATGTAATATGTTATAACATATTACAATGTAATATGTTATAAAATATTAACTGTAATATGTTATAACATATTACATTGTAATATGTTATAATTGCCTTGTCCAAAAAATAATATGGAACTCTAAAATTTCAACTACACTTTAATAATCATGGTATCATTTTTTTAAATAATCAAAAAATATTTAATAATCATGGTATCATTTTTTAAATAATCAAAAAATATTAACACATCTTTAAATTAAAAAAAAAAAAAAAAAAAAACATTAGTGATTTCAATGATTTCAATCTCCCAAAAAAGCTTTTTACATACATAACATATATTAAACATTTGTGATAATACTTAATACTATAATACTGCAATCTTTAACAATCTTTTATCTTGCAATAAAACTATCTTATCCATATTTCAAGTAAAGGACAAAATGAAAGCCTACACTTTCAATTACATTTAATAATCAGCATTTCATAAGTATTAAAAAATATCAACATATATCATATCAAGGAATCTTAAAAAAGATTGCCCATCTCTTTTCAAAAAAAATATGAATATCATAAAATATATTTCAAAATTCAAAATAACAGAAATCAAATAGAAAAGCCCAGCATGCTTATAACTTGAGGGGCATTGTTCATACATAACATGCTTATAGCTTGAAAGGCATTGTTCATGCATGTGATATTTATAACTTGAAGGGCACTTTTTACATACAAAAATATATATTAAACATAATATATAATAATATTTAATAAATTTAAATATAATATTGCAATATTTTATCATGCAATAATTTTATGGACAAAATCAAAGCCTACCATTTCAAGTAAAGGATAACAAGGACAAAATCAAAGCTTACCAAAGTCCATATTTCAAAAGACAAAATCAAAGCTTATCAAAGTCCATATTTCAAAAGACAAAATCAAAGCTTACCAAAGTCCATATTTCAAAAGACAAAATCAAAGCCTACCATTTCAACTATATTTAATGATCACCATTTCATAAGTATTAAAAAATATTAACATATATCAAAAGCTTAAAAAAGATTATCCATCTTTAAAAAAAAAAAAATATGAATATCATAAAATTTATTTCAAAATTCGAAAAAACAGAAATCAAATCTTTTTTTAATGTATGCTATAAGCCCAAGCTGCTTATGCTTGAGGGACACTGTTCATGCATAACATGTAAAGGTCATTCAATTCATTGTTTCCCTCAATAAATAAATAAAATGCTTATGCTTGAGGGGCACTGTTCATGCGTGGTCCATTTGATTCACTATTTTTTCAATAAATAAAAAATAAGATTATAGAATATGGGGCCAGTTCGTTTGGAGCGACCAGATGTGTGACTACCAAGAAGAACGAGAATCAAATAAATGCACCCGTTTAGTAGGGCTAGGAATACCCATATGCAGAATGAAGAGAAGATAATATCCTAGAGGAGCCAAAAAAACATTGGGAGGAGTATTAAAGGAGATCCAATAATAACCTGGAGAGCCCAACTTCTGAGACGGATCTGGTAAATATATCAACTCAGTGATCATCAACTTGATCAGCCTCTGATTCATGGAGTAATTGTGAGTGGTAAAAGATGGTGCCATAATGGTGACTGGCAGCTGCTCCTTGTCAAGCGTGTTGTTCATAAAGAAGGACACAGTAAAGATATCGTCATAACCCATGACTGCATAATAGATTGATCTGATATTTGGGTGATGCACTATGGTGTCAGGATTCAAATACGACGGAGAGAAAGCCTCCAGAATGGGGTCGGTAGAATATAACAAATCCCCCTTTAAATCGTAGTCTCCGTTTGTATTTTTCCCACCCACAAGGACACGACCATCAAGCATGAGATGGCAGCTGGAACCTTGGAGCCTGGGGATACCAGTAGTCTTATACATAAGAGGTTGAAGAACTAGACCACGAGCGAGGCCATAGCGGGCGGTGCCATTGGAAGCTCCATTGATAATAAGGACGTCTCCTGTTTGGAAGGAGCAACATATCCCCCATGACTCTGGGCATTGGCATCGTCTCCATCACCCAATGTGGATTTTGATTGGTGAATCTCAACCGGCCGCAGGTGTTGGAAGCTGGAAGGAATCGGCCCTGTTTGGCTTTCTTATAAGAATATTCATGGCTTACCCCACCACAAATTAATACTTCTGCGTCTGTAAACCCTGCGAGAGAGATCCAGCGGAAGCAGGATGGAGGAACTGGAGCTAGGGAAGTTTCTAGGGCCGCCTGGCAATGCTGGCTATTGCCGCAGGACGTTGTTCTTAACATAGTCATACATAATGGACATGGTATTAAAGAAAATGAATAAATATCCGTAAGGGATACAGAATTCCAGTGCTATCCGCATTGAAAACAGCCAAAGTATGGTAGATTTGTTGGCTCTTCTGGTTCTGGGGCAGGAACTCGCAATTAAAAGGCCGCCACCCGCCAACAAAGATGATTCTCCCGTCGGGTAAAATCTGATTCATCCCATATCGCCTCTTGCGCAGGACTTCTGAATTTGACCAGCCCCTCCAATCGCAAGAACCATCTTCGCACCATGGGCTCAAGATCTTGACATGGGATCTTGTTTGTACAAGCAACCCTTCAGTAGATAATGTTCCAGACGAGCACAATGTGCCTCTAGCAGGTGTGAGAGGTCGAATCTTATTCTCCTCCATGTCATTCTCTGTGATCTAGATGGACCGAACTCCAAGATGATTATCTTGTTGTTCGGTAACAGGGCCATGCTCATGGCAGAGATACTAGAGTTTACTGTCAAAACCTTCCAGAGGTCGCTTGCACCTTCAATCTCGTCTCTCTTCTTCTCCATTGCACCTTCAATCTAGTCAATAGACGGATTGCACCTTCAATCTCGTCTCTCCCCTTCTCCATTGCCCATAGGCTGATTGCACCTTCAATCTTCTCATTTCTCTCCTTCTCTGCTACCGCAAGGACAAGGCCAGAGGAAGACCCATTCTCCACTGCCCATAGACTAATTGCACTTTCAATCTCATTTCTCCCCTGCTCCGCTGCCGAAAGGCCAGGGCCGGAGGAAGAGATCAACAGAGCCAATAATAAAAAGATACAATTATCAGTCATTGTTTCTGAATGCAATGAATGCCAGAGTCAAATCTCCAAACGCAATTCTGTGTGTCAAAAGTTCTTGGAAACAAAATCGCGTCAAGAAAATGAATTTTGAAAAAAAATTGATCACCGTATATATTGCAAGAGCGCTCTGTCAAATGTTCTTGGAAACGAAATCGCGTGAAGAATATGAAATTTGAAAAAAAATTGATCACCGTGTATATATATTTCAAGAGCGAAGAGTATAGTCGTTATGGATAGAATTTAATTTTAAATTATTTTTTAGAATTTCTGGATTATTTTATTGAATGCAATCACATATTAATTCAATGATAATTCTAATATCACATATTAGTTTTTTTTTAAATGCAATCACATATTAATTTTTTTAAATGCAATCACATTCTAATTTTAAATGATAATTCTAATATCACATATTAATTTTTTTCAAAATTATAGGGTTACATTGCATTTTTTTTAAATAACCATCTGTTTATATCTACTAGTCTACTAACTAGCACAGTTGCTAACTCCTAGCTGGTGAACGCCGAAAGGCGGCTTACGACTGTTAAAAATGCAAGCATGCACTGTAAAGTGGCACAAACGATTAGTGATCGCTGGTAATGCCAGCACAGAAACGCGTCCACCAAACGTTAGCCAACAAAAACATGAACGGTTGGATTAGGTCTAGAGTGGTTGCTATTAACATTGATATTAATTTGAATCCTGCCCAGCAATATGAAGAATCCCATAAGCAGGGCAAGCGAACCGTTGAGAAGTTGCAATGAAGGGAGGACATGCTCATTCAAACCCTCTGTCGCATATATGGTGGCCTCCAAGACACGAGTCCCTACTGCCAAATCCAAGAAACCCATGGCAATCCACAAGATAAATCCTGCGCCTGTGCAAAGCGCATAGATTGCAATCGATGCCAACGTGGGGTTTAATTTGGAAAAGGCACGAACGCCATTCAACATACGCACTGTTAAACGCTCAAACTTGCCTTTTGCAGAATCCAAAAAATGGCGACCGCTAGTGATGTCAGCACAGAAACGCGGCCACCAAACGTCAGCCAACAGAAACATGAAACGCCTTAATACCTGTGTGAATACCTTAATATTTTTTAATCAGGTAGACATGGTAATAAATTAGTGAACACAGTAATTTTTAAACACGATTAGGTAAATGTAAAAAAGTAAACATATAAACGGATGTCTTTACAACAGCTCAGAAGTTAATGGATGAAATCAAATCCATTCATTTATTATGACGACTAAGAATATTCTAGGCATATTTAATCTCGTCCATAGAAAACGTATTAAGAACTAAAAATCTATTAAATGTGCCCATTGTCAATAGGTGTACGCCTTTCGGCGTAATAAGTCAAGAGGAAAAAGGCAGTCTTTTCGCTAGACTTATTTGTATCCAGGTATCTACAGTGAGGTTGCCATTGTTAATTTATGAAGTAAATCAGGAAATAAGGACATAATTTATGAAGTAATTTAGGAAATAAGGACGTAACACTCATGCTCCTAGCGTTTTTGGTATCTAATCCCTCAATCAAGTCATCGAGTTCAATTCTCGTCTATGTCTGTCACCCTAATCGATAGAACTAAATAATCGGAAAGCACTAACTATTGTGATAGGAAGATTTTAAGCTAACTTCCACTGCAGTGTTACAAGATACTTCACAAAAGCTGTAACAAAGTTAAAGTGTGAGGTATCCAAGGTGGAATTTGGTTCCTCAAAACATGCTAGGGCCTATTTTCAAGTAAAACAAGTACTCACATGTGCCAAATGAAACCCCATGCAACGTCCAAGGTAGGCTTCCCTCAAATTAGGTGACAAGTGCCTCAAAATGTGTAAACAAGGTGGGGGAATCCAAAAAATGAGAGGTGACATGGAAACAAGGTGGGGGAATCCAAAAAATGAGATGTGACATGGCAACAAGGTGGGAGAATCCAAAAAATGAGATGTGACATGGCGTGGTAAGCCCCAATACATGAAAAATAACTCTAAACATTTTTTTCCATTGCCTTGGGAATCGTGAACTACCTCGATGAAAGTGAATTTCATTGGGAACTATGAACTGCATTAGGAAACATGAAGATGCACAAAAAATCTAGATGAAACCATTTGCCCAAAAAGTGTCATGCCACACCATATGGTCCTTCCACATGTCATCAAACCCTCCAACTCGTGAAAACAGGTCTCCCAATTGTCCAAAGCTCAAACATAAAAGGGCTAATGAAGAAATTTGCTAAGATTACCCCCTATCAAAATGAGTGGCGACAAAAGGAAATTGAAATACTACAAATATTTTATAAATCTTAATTTGGTTGACAAAAACTATTTTTCCAACTTGAATATCGTCAAAATTTAGGCCAATGGTCATGACCTCCAAAGTGAAACCTTGTTGGACTAATACAAAAACACCCTTGAATGAGTGAATTTGTAAATTTTTTAATAGAAATGAGGTTCAGGATGAACACCATTTCCCTTTAACTTGTCATAACCTTAATAATATAAGTGTTAACTTTACCCAATTTATGATAAATTAACTACTCTTTAGGACATCATTCCTTGAGAAAACCATAACGATATTAGTAATTCACTTCCACCATCTTCAACCATACAAATGGCATTTTAAAGAATATTTAGGGTTGAATCTGTGAACCTATGTCACACTTTTTGGCAAGTGGGGAGGGAAAATATTATCTCACATACCCTCGATCGAGGGATAAACTTGATCTAACTTTTAAATCCTCAATCAAGGGCCTAAAACTTTGATTGAGGGATTAAGTAAACATCATACTGTCGATCGAGGGATAACCTTGATCTAAGTTTAAATCCTCAATCAGGGGCCTAAAAATTGGATTGAGGGATTAAGTAAACACAGGACCTTGATCGAGGACTTGTGTAGGTTGTCATGACAATTAGAATTAAAATCAATAGTCATTAGAGTCTTAAAAATAAGAGGTTGGAGAATTGGACTTTGAATCAGGCCATAGTTGGTTGTGCCCTAGAAGCTCTAATAATAATAAATAATTGTCCTATTTGAAGGAGCAACATATCTCCCATGACTCTAGGCATGGGCCTTCTCTCCATCACCAATGTAGATCTGGATCGATGAATCTCAATCGACCACAAATGTTGGAATCTAGGAGAAATTGGCCCTGGTTGGCTTCCCAATATGAAGATTCAATAGTCGCCCCACTAGATAATAATATTGTTGGTCCTACATCTACAAACCTTGTAGAACCATCCAATGGAAGTATGATGGCAGATTTGAAGCTGGGGAAGTTTTTAGGGTCGCCTAACATTGCTAAGTATTTCCATAGGATGTTATTATTGACATAGTCATATAGAATCAATTTGGTATTAGTGAAGATAAACATGTTACCATCTAGTGCCAAGTGAACGGGGGGATTAATATTGTTAGCCCTAGTCTCCTTGAAAAACCTCAAATCATAGTAAGTGCTTTGGCTCTAGATGTCACAAATCTTGGGTAGAAACTCTTCATTAAAATTCCATCACCCACTAACAATGATAATTCTCTCGTCTAGTAGAATCTAATTCATAGTGTATCACTTCTCGCCCAAGAATTCTACACTTGACCAGTCCCTCCAATTGCAAGAGCCATTGTCACACCATGGTCTGGAGATCTTGACACGATCTGTTTCTTCATCGTCGCATGCTCGATTTATGTCATTGTAGCGACATGACTACACAAACAATCCCTTAATCAACAATGTCCCAAAAGAGCACTATATGCCTCTATGAATTTTGAGAGGTCAAACCTTGTTCTTTCTCCATGTTATATTTAATTGAATGGACCCAACAAAGATGATAAAGAAATACTAGACAAGTTAAACTCCAAAATGATTATCTTGTTATATTCAATTAAATGGACGAGGTGATAAAGAGATACTAGACAAGTTAAACTCCAAAATGATTATCTTGTTCTTGGATAAAAAGGGCATGTACATAATAGAGTTTACCATCAAAACCTCCCACAAGCTAGCTTCACTTTCAATATCATTTCTACCCTTCGCCATTACCACAAGAATAATGCTAAAGGAAAGAATCAACAACATAGATATAAGATGAAATTGTAAAGTGCCATTACTTTTAGTGCAAAATCTATGCCATGAGATTATACTTTATAATTACCTAATCAATTACAAGCTACCTGACTAGTCCTTTACAAGTCCCATAACTCATCAATCATTAAGTTGTTGTTATATAGTGAACTTACTTTTAGCTAGGATATTGTTCATATAGAAGTTTAACAAGATTTTTCATATCGTGAATTTATATNTCTTTAATTTCAACATTTCATTTATGATTTTTGTTTACAACAAATAGTAAGACTAATGCACATAAATTATGAATTGAATAAGAAATGTTTACCTCAATTACATAAACCTTCATTAATCAAATGATTCGAAGCCTGTGGTTGTATTATAACTAATAATCCAGTAAGTTAATGGTTTCAAGTGTTTTGAATCATTCTGGTGATTTTTATTAAATATGTTTCCTTAGTATTTTCATTTACTCACTTTCTATAGCTAAGAAGAAACTCTATTTTTGCAACTAAACAATGAACAATTTTTATTTTTCATAAGTAATCACTTAGATATATTAGAAGCTAATACTTACATATATTTTTCCTGCGCTTCATCAATTTATGAACTCCAATTTGATGATTTAATGTAGTAGAGTTTACCTAATTGAAATAACTCACACTTTTGGTGTTGTTGTCGGGGAAGCGTAAAAAAGCATTAGTTTTTTTTTTTATCTTTTTTTCATTTTAAATGCATATAAGAATGAATGAATGGGAAGAGAGATGGTAAGAAAAAAACATGAATTTACTATAAATTCTTTATACTATAAAATCCCGAAGCATTTTCTATAACTAGAT